>JBBPCX010071216.1:12953-24895 GCA_037974365.1 Hydrocynus forskahlii
AATATATAAAACAATAATTTGTTAATGTTTCTATTTTCAGTTTATTAGAACATTCAAGTGTTTTTTAAAACCTAAAAAATAAAAACAGTAAGAGAGAGTGAACATGCCGAACGTAGATCTACACTCTGTTAGGCTAAGGCTACAGGGCCGGAGCCCAGTTACCTAGACAGGACATTTCACCGCTGAAATAGCATTTTGTGCGAAAATGTATAGGCTAATAGGACTGGACCAAATGTACTTGGAAATAATCTATTCCTGTTAGCTTCCATTATATGGTGAAAAGGTTTTTCCCCTCTTCACGTTTTTTGTCACAGTGACAAAGTAGTATATACTGCATACTTACTAGTAATTTGAATACGTACTAGTAATTTGAATACCCTGTATAAAAAAATAAAATAAAATAAAATAAAAAAAACATTGTGGGTGGGTTGATTTAAGTATGGCATTTCAGGTTGAAGAACAGATGTGGACTACTTGAGTACTGATATATGTCACTCTGGATAAGAATGTTTGCTAAATGCCCTGAATGTGAATGTAAATATAAAGAGTGGCCTAGTGGGTAGGATACTTGCTTCTTGGACCAAGAGGTCATGGGTTCGAATCCTACCTTCAGCATACCATCACTGTGTCCCTGAGCAAGACCCTTAACCCAGGTTTCTCCAGGGAGACTGTCTCCTGTAGTTAAGGAATGGAAGTCACTTTGGATAAAATCATCTGCTAAATGCCGCAAATGTAAATGTACCCTACAACAGGGTCACGTGACAATGTCCATACTTACTTTGCTCATATATTACTGTGCTACATTTTAGGAAGCAGCATATGATGAGGATGTCTCTGGCTGTTATTTGACCTGAGTAATACATCATTTGAGCATCTTTGGCATTTATGAGAAATTCATGTTGCTTCATTCATGACGTTTTAAATGATGACTCTTTATCTGTTCTCCACACAGTGTCCACACTCACTGGCTGTACTCATGTCACTTATTTCCTATTGGTCTGGCAGTTTTCTTTGCTGATATGGCAAAAGTGTAACATCATAGTGCTTGGTCTTGATTGATATATTTATTTATTTATTTATGGTTGGAACAGACAAAAAGCACAAGTAGTGCCATACTCTGCCCTGTACTAAATCATCTTCAACATTACACACAAACATCTACCCACCTCCTAAATGTCCCCCAAAACACACAAACAGGCCAACTGGCCACTCGTGCTGGCCGCAAAGGCTCATAGGAGCCAGTCTTACCGACCGGCTCATCACAGTATCGTCCTATTGCCTTCCCCTTCAGATACTCTCCCTCTCTCTCACTCTCTCTCTCTCTCTCTCTCTGTCTCCCTCTCTGTGTCTGTGATTCTCTCTCTCTCTCTCTCTGCCTTTCTCTTTCTCTCTCTCTCTCTTACTCTGTCTCTGATTCTCTGTCTTTCTCTCTCTCTCTCTCTCTCTCTCTCTCTCTCTCTTTCTGTCTTTGTCTCTCTATCTTTCTCTCTGTCTCTGATTCTCTCTCTCTCTGTCTCTCTCTCTCTCTCTCTCTCTGCATGTTTCAGTGTGTTCAGGGATGCTTTTGATTGCTTCTCCTTGTTAGCCAGCTGGGTTTAGTCAAATAGAGTTTCTAAGTCAGAAACTGAGGAGCACACCAGATGTTTCTTTTTATTAGCATTATTATTCTTTTTCTCTCTATGAGTCAGTTTCTCTCTCTCTCTCTCTCTCTCGTTCTGTCTCTCTCCCTTGTTTTGCTCTCTGGAGAGATGATAGAGGTGGTAAAGACCCAATTATCTGGGTCACGATGAAGTGTCATTCTCCCACCTGGGGCATAGCCTGCCCGTGCCCACAACATATGGAGGAAAATAAAAACATACACGCACACACAAAATTGGTAAAACCTTTTTTTTCCTTTTACATTTCCTTATGCCAGAAAACAAACTTGTGTTGTGTTTGTATATCATGGTAAGTGAGAGGTTTGGGAACTGAGTTGTGTTGGACATAATGGAAAGGTAGATTTGTTTTAGTTTTCTTTTTTAAATATATTTATTTTATTTAGTGTGCATTTAGAGTATTTTTTATAAAAGGATTATTAGTTGAGGCTAGATGGTGACTCTGTGTTCTCTTTTCTGTTTATTAAACCAAAGAGCAATTCCACTCAGAATAATGATCCTCTTGCTCTCCCTCTGTCGCTCTCTCTCTTTTTTTTTCCCCCTCTCATTCACTTGCTCGCCCGCCCTCGGATTAAAGTGCTGTTTGACTCCCTAGGCCATTGCACCCTGAAACGAGTTAGGTGAAGCCTGAATAATCTATGGCGGCCTAATCCCCTGCACTGCAGGACAGATGAGAATAACAAACAGGTGGCTTGTGATGTACGTGTGTGTGTACGCGTGTGCCGCGTGTGCATGTGTGTGTCTTGTGAAGCGAGCGTAAATGTGAAGCCCTGGGATAGGCGCTCGTCCAGGACAGAGTTTGTAAATGAGAAGTAGAGCATGAGCTGGGCGAGAGCGCAGAGTAGGCAGGTCTAATTTAGTTTTCCCACTGATAGGGAAGTTATCATTTATCTCATCCAGTGAGCTGAGCTTTAATCTGTCAGGGGACACCAGTCCCACAGCTAATGATTCACCCACAGCCCTGCTCTGCTGCTGCATGTGTAGAGGTAGAGAGGGAGGGAGAGTGGGATAATGAGAGAGAGAGAGAGAGAGAGAGAGAGAGCGAGAGAGAGAGAGAGAGAGAGATAGCCAAAAGCAGGGCGGAGGACAAAAGACGATGTTGACTAGTAGAGGGCAGAGAAAATTGGCCAGTGCACCACTATCAGATAGCAGAGCTGTATTTGGATCTCTGTACTGAAGAAAGGGATTGTTCCTTTGACAGATATAAAAAAAAGGCCCCATTTCCAGCACGAATGAAAGAAACGAGACTTTTTCTAAACCGTTTGAGGAGGCCGCACTTTAAAAATGTAATACTCATTAAAGCTGAAACTAATAACGTGACATCGGATAAGGCCAACTGTTTTTACCCTTTGTAGTCGCTGTTATTTCACCATGAAATGCAGGTATGTACAAAAATAATCCAACACGTCATCTACAGAGAACACTTTCATTTGCCTTTTTGTGCATATATTTTATTCAAGTTTTCTTTAATTGCTGGCATGAATATACTGGAAACAAGGAAATTTTTGCACAGGCCACTGTTTACTTATTTATTTATTTAGCCATGTTAAATTCAACAAATAAAGTGTAATTGTGCATTAAAATATGTGGACATGTGTTTGTGTAGAGGTCCTTATTTTTAAAAAATTACACGACTATATCTTTCTTTGAACAAAAGGAAAATAAAATATTAAAAAGCCTTTTCTGCACTAATGGAAGCAGCGGGGCTGTTTCTAAGTCATTCACAGAGGCAGCGATTCAATGCTCTCACCAAAGCTGAGACATTAAATAGGGCCAAAGCAATTGTTGTAATTCATTTTCACCATGAAATACCTATATTTAGTTGGATCTCTTTGCTGAATAAAAGGATTGTTCCTTTCAAAAATTGTTAGAGTAATCGGATAAATCATACTTTTGTGTTTTTAAACAGCTATATCGATAGTGTGTTATGCAACATGAAAGGCCTCTTAAAATGAGCAAGCAATTGGCTGTTATTCCTCACAAAAAAAAGGTTTTTATTCAAACTCAACACTTTTATTAGATCAAACCTTAAAACCTTTGGCTTACTGGCTCTAGAACTAAGCCTTTAAACATTTATGAAATACAACTTCACAAACATAGTTTAGCCTATTTATCCTTAGTGTTATCTTAATAAAAAAAAGGAAAAAGGGGTGTACCCCCTGCAATAGCCCATCTGAGAATAAAGAATGAATAACAAAAAGTTTAAAAGTACAAAATAGCAAAAAATATATATAAATAATTCAAGTATTACTAGTAATCCAACTTAAACAGTACAGTTCAGTTTCCAGCTGTATCCAGATGAGGTAGGTAGGTAGAGGTAAAGCTGCAGCACCTGAACCGAAAGCATCCTCACGCAGTGCCGGCGCCAAGGGGGGGCATTCGAAGGCATTGCCCCCCCTATCGAGTCGCCAGGCCCCCCCTAGCGAGTCGCTAATATGTATAGGTGGACTGGAAATCAATGAGGAAATTTCCGTCCGGTGCACGGCCGCCTGCCCGAGATCAGTCAGCCAGCAAGGTGCACGGAACCACGGTCGACATCAGACAACAGCCTCTACAAGGTCATGTGTTTGCTAACTAGATATGAACATACAGTATTTATAATTATTTGCAGACAAGTAGCAAGATGACAAGTATCAAGAGGGCAAATGCACCAAGATCTCATTCCTCATCTCTCTCTCTCCCTCTCGCGCGCACACGCACACACACACACACGCATACACAAGTTACATCTCAAAACACACTTTCCCCATACATAAGGTAGTTATTTGTACTGTTGTGGTGGGCCAGGTCCGTTTTACCGTGTATACACTGCACTACATTGCCTGCCTTATGCAGTGTAAAATGGTCCCACACTTTAGACACTTTCTGCCTTTTACGCACACCGAGATCTTCATTTTCCGCCATTTCCATAGAGAGCAAAATAAACGCGCAGTCTTAAATCTTTGAAATGCGCGTCAGTTACATCACTCTGTGTGAAACAGTGATACCGGAGCTGCGCAGTGTCAACACAGCGGGAGTGATACGACAGCAGAGACATTTTAAATAGACGGACTTTGGAGACATAAATTAAACGGAGCCTCGAATTTTTTTGCAATCGAATCATTCGAGTTACTCAAATAATCGTTTCAGCCCTAATTTAATTATAAAAAATAAATGTATTCTGAATTAATTAAAGAAGTAGGAATATTCTATCCCATCTGAGGAGGCAACATTTGAAAGTGGGTCCTTATATCTGACTTTTCTATGGCTTTTTCTAGGGCCATGGCTGGCTGTCATGCCTTGGGGGTAATGGTAAGGTTATTAGGAGAGAGGGAAAAGGGGGCTAAAGAGAGAGAGAGAGAGAGAAAGGAGCGTGGGGTGGAGAATGGAGCGAGAAAGCGGCGCTGCTTTTTATTGCTGTGGTAACAGGATTAGTATTCTGAATCCATCGGCTCCATCTCTCTGTCCCTTTCTGTAGTGTCTGAGCACTGAGAGCTTTTATGTGCAGCCTTGGTTCTCACAGCCCGTCTCTCCCCCACGCAGCTCAATCCACTCTCCTGTACGCTGAGACGCACACCAGCTCCGAGGGCTCAGGCTGGATGCCTTCGCTGGCACTCTGCCATCATCGAGCTCAGGCCAGAGTGAAGGACTCCAGGATACGGCTTTGCCATCAGCCCATGCATCCATGTTCAATTAGAGCCTTGCAGCAGGATATCACTTACTTCTGTCGGGGATGGGGATCAGATCAGAATGGTTCAGTTACAGGACAGCGTACACCAGTCAGCCACAACGTTAAAACCACTGACAGATGAGGTTGATAGCAGTATCTGATTGCAGTGGTACCTGTCAAGGAGCAGTAACTAAACAGTCACAGCTCCTCACAGGATTGAGCATACGGAAATACCTAGCCACCAGTCATAGTGCCCATGGCAACACCAGTACCCTGCTGAAAGGGCTCACAATGGGCATCAGAACTAAACCATGGAGCAATGGAAGAAGGTGGCCAGGTCTGATGAATCACATTTTTTTTTTTAATTCCACATGGACGACCAGGTGTGTGTGTGTTAAGTACCTGAGGAAAAGATGGCAACAGGATGCCCTATGTTATGAAGGCAAGGTGGTGGAGGCATTGTGATGCTCTGGGCAATGATCTGCTGGGTTCTGCCATTCATGTGGTTGTTAGTTGAACACATGGGGCAGCTGGTGGACTAGTGGTTAGGCAGTTCACCCTGAGATCAGAAGTTTGTGGGCTCGAAGCCCTGAACTGCTAGTGTCATCACTGAGGTACCCTTGAGGAAGGTGCCGTCCCCACACGCTGCTCCCCGGGCGCCCCTCATTGGTGGCAGCCCCCTGCTTCACTAGGTGAATAAGTTAAATACAGAGAAAGGATTTCACACTGTTCACACTGTATGCTGTGGTGTGTTCATGCATGACTGTAAGGGGCCACTTTACTTTACATACGACCTACCTAAACATTGTTGCGGACCAAGTACACCCCTTAACAGCAGCGGTTTTCCCTTATAAGAATGGATGATTGCACCCTGCCACACTATAGACATTGTTTCAGGAATGGTTTGAGGAACATGAGCCTCCAAATTCCCCATGTATCTATATGTCCTGTATCCGTATAGAGAACAGCTTGAAGCATTTGTTTATGGGAATGAGTGATGTAAATACAAGCTGCACAATATCACATAAAGTAGCAAGAACATTAAGATTGAGATTTTATGACTTTCACTTTCCTGTTGGCGGCACACCAGTTCTTTTCCAGTCACGTTTCAAAGTAAGCCAGAAAGAACTGTTGGTGTGAGCATGATTTTTATACATATTAAAAACAATCCTTTTAATTACAAATAAAATTCTCCCAATAAGGTTATCTGCGATAAAATGCGATTGAAATAAATCATAATTCTCTTACATTTTCTTACGAACAGCTGTAAAAAAAAAAAAGGCTGGATCTGTTTTTTTCCTGGGGCCCCAAGAAACATTTTGTCCGGGACCATAATCCAAGATTTTAATTACAAAATTTATATTTTTAGTGTTTCTTACTGCAGTCAGAAATGAGCCACCTTTTTTTAGACTTCAGCAAAAACCTTGATGGTCAGCCAAAAGCCTTTCTGGACAGAAGGAATGACATTATTTTTATGTTAGTTACAGTAGGTTTACTTTATTTGGCGTAAACTACTATGACTGAGGTCTCAGGACAAACTATGAGATCTTCAGATGAAACATTTTTTGGTCTGATGACCTTGAGACTGCATCCAACACCACCTTCTCGTGTGACTTTTCTTGTTTTTATTTACTTTTTTGGGTGCTGATTGGGTTCCCAAGGTCTTGCGGATTATTATGAAGGTGTTTATTCTGGCAGTTTCTTGAGCCCTGCAATGGCCCCCCCTAACATTTGGGAGTCTGTGCATTTGGGTGATGGACAGGACCACCACTGAGTAGGGATCATATCTTATGGTTGAGCAGCTGCAGGTAATGATAAACATGAAGTGTTTATTTTTGATTCATAATCCTATTAAAATTGGGCTTGTTGGAGTATTCAAAAAGTGTCTGCTCAAAAATGAGGATATTTGATTTGCAAAAATGGTTAAAATGCCTTTCTGTAGTCTGGAGTGCAGCCAAAGGTTTTGTGTGTGTGTGTTATTAAGCGAGGTGTGTGTGCTGGAGCTTTCCAGAGGTAGCCGAGGGCAACTATGTCACTTTGTTTGTGCTGTGCATTGTGAGCTTGGCTCGGGCCAGTGCGCGCTGATGTGATGGTGCTGTGGGGGACGTTTGCTTGTTTGTGGACAGAGTTCACCTTCTTTCGGATTTTTTTTTCTTTTTTTGTCCATGGCCTGAACTTCATTGGTACCACTGAGAGTAATGCCATGGAAAGAAAGCAAACTTTTTATCGTATTCTTTTAAGAGTGAGAGCTCTGTTGTAAGAACCCATGAAACCTTCCCAAACTCGCCCCATAGCTTGATCGATAATAATGCTGTCAATCCTGAGGCCTTCCGTCGGGACAAATAACATACTGTAAGTTTATTGAAAGACATTTTGTCAGTCTTACATAGTGACAAGATATTCTGTTGTCAAATGTTTCAACAGTAATTATTGGTCTGTAATTATACGGTATATTGCTGCGTGAGATTTTATCGTAAACAACATCAGAAAGCTCATGTCTACTTTAATCACTTTCAGAGCCATGTTGCTTATATGTTATCTAGTTCTGGCTGAATTATTTTTTGATAATTATTTACTGTCATACTTTAACTCAATTTGCCATGGAAAGAAAGCAAACTTTTTATTGTATTCTGGCAAGAGTGAGAGTGCTGTGGTAAGACCCCGTGAGCTACCCACCCGAACTCTCCCCATAGCTTGATCGATAATTATGCTGTCATTCCCGAGGGCTTCCGTCAGGGAATGAAAAATGCATCGATTGCATCCTGGCTTAAAGCTGCATCAGGTGCCCAAAGACAAGACAAATGTGGGATCGCCTCAGATGAATCTGAAATACCCTGGATAAGTCCCAGGTGTTCACCCTTAGAGCTGGAAATCCTAATAAACCAACCCAGCTCACTCTAAGCACTAGGGTAAGTTTAGCACAGGAGAGTTGGGGGACAATATGAACAACAGAATATTCCAGAAGTCAAACAGAAAAAGTAAGATGGATGGGGATCCCAAAGCCCTGGGGCCTGCTCCTGTCCAGTGTCCCAATCAGCGGCAGTGGGTCATTACAGTCTTGAAGTAGCATCTAGGACAGAAGGCCTAGAGCATCTCTAAAGCAGCAGCAATGGATCTTTTCCAAAGCCCTAGAGTCCTCTATGTCCCCAACCAGCTTCTCCTGTGCCATATGGGTACTAATTACACCAGAGTAAGGAGCCGCTGAGGCAAGGATACACGGGGCGACAGCATGTTAGCCTGCTAAGTTGTCAGAAAACCCAGTGATCTCCTCCCTGTAACCTTCTGACCTCTTCAGCCTACATGGTACGCTTTCACAAATTCCAACACTAAATTAATTCAGTAATGCTCACAAATATGTTTGTGTTTGCACTGCAAAAAATTATTTCTCTTGGCAGAGAAATCTTCTTGCAACTATGCCAAGTATCTGACTATGAGATTTTTGTAAGAATATCATAAGATGATTAACTTGTGAAAGTGTCTTATATTGTATATTGTTGGTCAATATGTTTGCTTATTTCAGTAAATAATGTATATAAGTTTGTTTGAAGAAATCATGCTTGAAACCAGCACAGTTATTTGATAATTGAAACACAAATTACCTTATACAAGTATAATAGTCTAGGGAAAAAAGTTAATTCACCATGTAATATTCTGCCAACAGTCTCAAATCTAGGTAAAACAGGATAATTTTCTTGCAGTGTATGTGGAGTCAGAGAAGTAAGAGCTAAATAGTCTCTTACTACTTTAAAATAAGTGATCTGATCTTAATTCACTGGCAAATGTTGTTTGTTTCTAGAACCCCTTGTTGAAATAAAAAAAGTAACGTGCATTATGTTTTGAAACAAGCAACGTGATCTGCCAGTAGAATAAGACAATTTACTAAATATGTAAAAACATCTAGAATGTTCTTACAATAACTTCATTAGGACAAACATGATTTTTACAGCAATGACAAATAATATATTGTAAGATTATTGAAAGACATTTTGTCAGTCTTTCATAGCAATAAGGCATTCTACTTTCAAATGTTTCTATAGTAATTATTGCTCTGTAATAATACCGTATATTGCTGCATGGGATTTTATCATTGTAAACAACATCAGAAAGCTCATGTCTACTTTAATCACTTTCAGAGCCATGTTGCTTATATGTTATTTATTTTTGGCTGAATGATTTTTTAATAATGATTTACTCATTTATTAACATATTTAACGCTGTATGAGACACTGGAGACCTTACCTGTAGTTTTGAGAATCAATGCTTTCCAAGCAATTTATGAAAGCTGAGAATTCCAGTGCTGCATTATCCTTGTAGCTCTGGAGCTAAAAATAAAGAAGCAAACTTCTTATTCCTATAACCATATCTATTATTATATCTTACTATATGCTACATAAATTAATCTATTCTTAGAATAAAATGTTTTATCTCTAGATACAATGACTAAACAAGTTGGTGGCAGCACTTGGTGAATGGGTTAAATGCAGAGAAAGAATTTCACTGTGTGGTGTACTTCTATGACTATGCATGTGACAAATAAAGAATCTTCTTCATATATCATTTTTTGTCATATGTGCTCATGTGGTCCCCAACTATTCTAAATTCTGCAGTGGTGTCTAGAGCTGCTTGGCATTACCATGAATTTGAATAGATGGATTCTATTTGGTAGGGACAGCACACACAAACAGAACAAAAATTTTACCTCAGCATATCTCTGGTTTAATTTGGTTCATGTGAAGAACATGAGTGAGTCATTTGAAACATGCAGCTCCTCCCTGAACGCTGCCACTGTGCCGCTGGCTGTGTCGCTGCATACTGTCGAAAAGTAGCTTGGAAAGTGAGGTCAGCGTTTGTATGACTTCTCCAGTTTGGGTTAGGGTTTTAGTAAACAACTGGTAGTGTTCTGTCTGCCAGACACTGGATTTGAATAATTAAGATATAATTAAGTGTTTTACACATGAATAAATAGAATTCAGATACTAATCAGAGGGTATCCCATCTGCTGTTCTTTAACCTAATATTTAGTGGCTGAAGTTTCTTCCATCTAAGTAGCTTAGACCTAAATCCACTTAAATACACTCAAGACAAAAATTACATGATATCACTAATTTACCCGATTAGACTACAATTTTGTCCCATAAACTAAAGCTGTAGTTCCTCGCATGGCATCTGGTGTGTGCCCGCATGAGGGCTTTTTATTGTGCCAAGACTTTGGATTGTGGATCTAACCGATTATGATAAAATATCTAATTATTAAAGAAAAGGATGCTTTAGTGGGATAACTAGGGACAACTTTTTTGTCTCTGCACTTTGGGTTTCTTTTGGTGACCTGGCCTATGTACACTATTTGCTTAAGAGAACACTGTTTCAAACCTCTGTCTATGTGGCTGGGCTGACAGTAAACTCTCTTGAATCTTGAATCTTGAAGTTAACCTCTATATGGGACAGCTGGTAGCCTAGTGGTTAGGGTGTTTCTGCAATCAGAAAGTTGTGGGTTCTAATCCCAAGACTGCTAAGCACCTCTGAGGTACCCTTGAGCAAGATCCCATCTCCCCACACTGCTTCCCGGACGCTGCGTTCCTGGCTGCCCGCTGCTTCGCTTGGTGAATGGGTTAAAAACAGAGAAAGAATGTTGTGCTGTTCACATTGTGCTGTGGTGTGTTCACGTATGACAGAATGGTCACTTTCACGTTACTTATTTGATGAAACTGTATAAACATGTATAAAATACAACAAACTCGAAACATTTGATTTCTAGCTGTAGGTTCATGGTCAGAAATAAATCAAGGCAACTCTCTATTGCAATACACTCTTAGAATAAAAGGGTCTAAACCGTCACTGCCCCCCTATAAATACAGGCAGAAATATTTTGAGAATATGATTATATAAAAATTAATTACAGAATTGAAGTGAATATTAAAGCAAATAGAAAACACACATTGGCAACATGGATTTTTATCTAAAAGAAATGTGAAACTGAGTTTCATCCAATAAGTTTAAAAATATATTTTTTCTTTAGGGGTTTAGGAAATTTTACTAAGCTCTGCCAGCAGTTATTCTACCTTGTTGAATAATTGGCCAATGTTCAGATTTGTCTCTGCGGAGCTGGGAGGGTAAATATCCACTCACCAGGGATTGTAATGGGAATGGATGAATTAAATTTGATGTTTTTTGAAATGATAAACTTGAAATTTGTCCTTGTGGGTATTGTATCCCAAAAATGAGAGTTTTGTCTTGTGGCTTCATTTTTTCCAGACTATATTGTCTACAGTGACCTACAGTTGGACCTTTTGATGAAGCTATTGCCTGTAGTCAAATATTAATCAGAAGTTTTCTTTTGACAGGGTTTGTTAAGGTGTGTAACTTAGCTGGCAGTAACTTGCTTAAAAGCAGTTGTTGACCTTAGTGTAGCTTTACAGGTATGAAAAACAGCTGTAGACTACTTAAACACTGATCAATGTCGCGCTAAATGCCATAAAAGTGTCCAAAGAAGACCATACTAAAGGGCTTAATTATAGGTACTGCAAAAATTATGTAATCATCACATGACTGTACATAATATAACCTGTGATCTGTCCACCAATACAGCCAAGCAGAGTGTGGTTCCAGAGCAGAGTGTGTGTTCCAGAGCAGAGTGTGTG
>JBBPCX010071217.1:0-10159 GCA_037974365.1 Hydrocynus forskahlii
TGTGTGTGTGTGTGTGTGTGTGTGTGTGTGTGTGTTTAACTTTACTCCCAGCATGCACTACACTGACTGCTGTATATTCTAGTAAACATCAGACAGATCTGAGATACATACCTAATAGTGATGCTGGTCATGTTTGAAGAAAAGCTTGTAAGAGAGCCCTTGTAACGTTTGCCTCTGTCTTGCACCACCAGATGAATGTGTCTTTATGGTGTACGTGTGAGAAGACCCAACACAAAGTGAGTAGTGATGCAATCTCAATTTGCACACTGTCTATGTTATATTTTATTTCTTAGCCGGAAGAGAACGCGTTCTCTCTTTAACTTTTACTTTTTTTTATTTTGTCTCGAGATTGTTGGCAACTCTATGCCTTGGGGCTAAGACTCACTGAGCCTCAAGGCTGGAGACCCTGCATTTTCACCTTTATCTTCTCTGTAAAGCATATTTACAATCAAACAACACATAACGTAATGTTGGAGCGAAAGACAAAAGAGTCAGTATGGAGCCTGCTGGAGTCACTGCAGAGGAAGAAGAGGGTGTGTCCTGTTTCAAAGACCTGCATTTTGACAAATACTTTATTCACTTTTATGTACATATATGAAATGTAATATAAACATAAAGTGTAAGTATGTAAGTGTACGTTTTAAGTGTAAAGTGGATATTTATCCTGCATGAACACACCACATCACAGCACACAGTGGAAATTCCGCACATTTATGATGCAATTTGCATGTTTACAGTTTATCTTTTTTTTTTTGGCTAAGCGTAGTTTACGTGATGAACTGATGTTTGAGTAATTAGAACGTTAAATTCAGGCATGTTGTTAGCACATATTGAGGTTGTATAGAGGTACATCTTGTGCTTTACCTGTACTTTCCAAAAAGCTTTCCAAAAGTGGGGGTGTTCTGGGATGGGTAAGCCAAATTATAAATACAATCACGACCAATTAATCTGACAAAAGTGGGGGGCATGGAATCCCGTGTGCTACGTCCCTGCTCGTACGTGCACCTGGCCCTGGTGCAGTGCTGCCAGGTAACCTCACCCCTTTAGAAGTAACTTCAATCCGGTTTTACGACTTTGCACTTTTTTCCAAATACAGTTGTACAGTTCTGGTGAGAGCTTTTCTTTGGGGATGGCGCTGTGAGGAAAGACGTGATTCATTGTCTCCCACGTGTTTATCTGGGAAATGTACAAGCGTGTGTACGTGAAAATCAGGTGTCCTACTACAAAGATCTGATGTGTCATCACTGACCTCCCCACCCTCTATCATCCTCGCTCTCTGTCTAGCTTTCTCTCTCCCTATCTCTCTCTCAGACATGTCTGAGCGAGTGTGAGTCCTCTGGCCTTGTGCCAGTCACAGCAGATGAAAGCAGCACGTGTTTTCAAATCAGTGTGAAAGTAAACCCTCCTTTAACGTCTCCCGCACAATCACGTCTGATGCCTCTCACGATGTCAGGACAGCTCACATTATATATTTAACCGCAAAAAGTTCAAGAGCAACCAGTTTGAGGTTGTGCCGCTTGTCCTTGTGCAGGAGCCTTTTCAATAAAAAGTCATCAGGGAACCATCAACAACATTAAGAAGGCAGTAATAGAGTGCAGCGCAAGGGCACTCTGGAGGTTACAGGTCTCTGAAACTGTATCAGAAATTTTAGGATGACATCAAAGGCAAGCTCGCAGCCCTGTGTTTTTAGATCCGGGAATCATACCTCTACCACACCACATATGACCGCATTCAGAATCCTGACATTTGTCACTGATATTAACTTTCTTTTTTCTTTATTTCTGAGTTTAATTGTGACAGTGATGGTTTTGAACGTTCTCCAAGTTTCCTCCAATGAGAAATATTTCAATTAAGTTACAGCATGCTTGTGTTGTCACTAGCACCAAGGGGAGTCTTGACCACTCTGGCAACCTCTGTACTTAGTTGTGTCTTGAACTGTGTTTATACCTTTGTTTGTCAACTGAAAACAACTTAAAGATGGACATTTAATACCTGTCAGACTGAGGCCGACTCCTTTCAAAAGTGATACTTCTGCTGCCAGGATGGATGTTTCTTCAAATTTCAAGCTTCTCTTGAGGCTTTTCGTCCCGATGGGCCACTTATTAGCATGTATTATTGGAGCTGCTAACTTACAGAAGGGCCCTCCTCGCAACCCCAAGGCAACCACTTAACCTGTCTTTGCTTTCAGCACTAATGAATCTCAAACATGCATACGACCACGATGCTATCTGTCAAAAACTGTGTGTCGGAGTCAGGGGTATTAATTAAATCCATTTGATGTGCCAGGAGAGAAAATGGCTTTCCTCGTAGTCCCAACCAGCCCTGCGCTGGCACAGTGTTTTCATCACAAAGCGGCCACTGTGTGCTGCTGTTATTTCCCAATCAGGCCCCACCACCACAAGCATCTTGCATCGATTTCAAACTCGTTTCTCATCTAAATCCTCTCGGATACCTTTCCGTCCTGTGGGGCCAGTTTGGAATGGAAATGGCTCTGCTTTGTGTCTCGAAACAGGCCCGAGAGATTGATGATGCTGGGTTTGTATGTGTCACATTGTTAACGCTCCTGTCACCTTGTGACGGCTCGAACATGTGTGGGCTGGGCATGGTGCCTGATGAAGGGGGCAAGTGTGCGTGGGCATGAGTGTATGTGTGTGCGCGAGGGGGGTTTAGAGGGTCTGGCAGGCCAGCTGGAAGCATTCTCAGCCCCAGGCGCAGGCCTACCCTTGGGACACAAGGCTTGGCACGACACTGGGCTGCAGCAGCTGGGAGGAGGATGGCAACATGGGCAGCTCTGCTGCATCACACTACATACCAAGAGATGAGCTCTGCAAAACAGCAGAAAATCACAAGGAATGAGTGGAGTTGTTTACAAGGAAGACAGATTGTACAGGGCTGTGCAAAAGTCTTAGGCTCTTGTGCAAAACCCATTTATCTGAGCAGTAAGGAACTTTCTGCAAGAAAATGCACAAGTTAACATGAGAATAAATGATAACAAACTAGAAAGCATTAAATAATATCAAGATGTGTTTCGTTTGTAAAAGTATTTGAAGTTTTGTGAGCTGGTTAGAAGGACACAGGTTCAGTCCCAGATTTCACCTCGATGCCTCCAGCCTTTGCGTGGATTCATGAAACTCCATCAGCAGCTCCTGGTTTAATCTAATGAAGTGTCAATTGAGCCGAATCTGGTATTTGAGGTATTTGATGAGAGCTACAATGTAATACTGGGCTTCCATGAAGAGGGTCTGGGAATAAAATCTGTATTTACTGTATTAAAATTATTTGTATACATTTTATTATTAGCTTTTGAAAACATTTACTGCTCAGCTTAACAGGTTTTAACTATAATTTTCTAAGGTATCTAAGACTTTTGCACGGTACTGTACCTGTGTAATTTCGCCTCAAGTTCCTCAGTGTTTTAACCCCTTAGACTAAAGGGGCTTCTGGTCCCACACTTCTATTTTTCATGCCCAGTATGTACATAAGTTACATATTAGTTTATTAGAAATTTTTCAATTGGTCAATTCTTGTGAGAAAGTATTTTATAAATGCTCCACTGTGCTTTATTTACTGCCAGATTGTTCTTTGTTTTTAGATTGCTATTTCATTCTTTCTGTTCTTGTTGTAGTTACTGAATAATGTCTTTACTTTAGTGTATATAACCCTGCATCCCCCAAAAAGTAACTTTTAAGGACAAGAGCAGAATTTGTCTTGGTCCTTTTATCATGCAAATTTGACAACAAACAACAGTTAATCATTTCGTATTAAATTATGTAAGGATGAAAAACAAAAATGGGGATGCAGGGTTTTGTTCTGACATGTATTGTTCAAATAAATAATCTGCAGTTTTAGGGATTTAACTAGAGCCGGAGGGATAGAAGTTCAATGATATTGAAAGCCCATAACTTAACTTGTCAATTCCAAAGCATTAGCACCCTTAGAAATTCCAGTTATTGTTGGTGGAAAAAAAGCATTTTATATTAATAGTTTCTTATTAAAATAAGTTTGGTCAAAAGTGTTTATTCTCTTGAATAATGCAAATTTCAGGTTTGCAAGTAGAAAATAACATATTTCACTACAATGAGTTTGATAAAAAAAAGTTGAATATGATGAAAAACTGTACAGTCCTGTTTTGGAAACAAAACAAATGGAAAAAAAATGTTATGAATGCAGACCTGTTGATACAGAAAGTCTGTTGATACAGAAAGTCTGTTGATACAGAAAGTCAGTTAGACTACAAATTCAGCCAATAATAAGTGCAGAATCTGTCATATATTTCTTTTCCTGATGTAAAACCCACTGGACTATACGCTATAGGGAGCCCATCATAAGCTCAGTGTCGGCTCAACAGTGGTGTGCTTACAGAGCTCAGCCCGCCGCCTCACCTGCCTGAGTCACAGCAGACCCCTGCACACTCGGAACGTTTCTGCTATTAATGCAGTGGGCTTTGAGTGAAACCCCGTTGAGAGCTAGACAATGCAGCATTAGTCAGATGTGTTTTGACAGCTCAGCCTGCCTCGGTATTAATCGGAAATGGAGCGAAGGGGTCGGGGGATGAGAGATAAGCCCCGGGGAGAGCATGAGGAGTCTCCACCCACTTTCTCTTCCAGCATTCATTACAAGTCAAATGAGCACTCTCCCTCAATCTCTCCCGCACTCTCATTCCATCTCTCTCAGCCGCACACCGAACCCCTTACTCTCAGCCGTCTGCTGATGTCTTTGGAGATCCAGGTACCTCCCACCCTCCGCCCCCCCAATGGTGCTGATGGCTCGCAGTGTCAGCTGCCACATCGCCCAGCCACGTCCTAATTACCCACACCGCTGTCGCTAACTGCCTCAACTCCCAGCACTTTTGGAGGACCCTGGCTCTCAGTGATTAATGGCTCCCCAAACTGAACGCTTCAGTGCAGCGAGACGGGCCCACCTTTACTCAGCACACTGCCAACAGCTGGAGGCAACGCAGAGCTTCAGTTTGTCCGGAGGGGGGTACAGCAGCCTATAACCAGTCTGAAGAGGACAGTTACTTCAACGAAGTAATGACTCAAGTAGAAGAAAACATTGCCAATACACCAACAACTTGAGTAGGAGTGAAAATGTAGCAGGTCCAAACACTCCTCAACTAAAGAACGGCCGAGGAACATTCAGCACTCTCTCAGCACAGGGAACCAAAGACTGTTAGATGCTGTTCTCTTTTTGTTGGGATGCTTTTGGTCTAAAATAAAATGGAAGTCAGAAGTACTGGCAACAGCAAAGCAGAGGAGCTGCTAAACCAACAGATCAGCATGGAATGATCACAAAAAGTGAATTAGAAAGTACAATGTTGATTTCATAAGTCGGCCATCCTCTTCTGGGAGCAAACATGGCATTTTCAGCAAAGTTTAGTGCTTGACTGTCTAACTGTTTGTAACTGACAAAAACAAAACATAAAATGTTCTATGACTTTTTACCGGCTACATTTTATGTTTTAATTTACCCAGTATGTGAAATGCAGATGTTTGAATACAAAAACGTGTTTGAATCTGAGGGATGACAACAGAGATGAATAAAACTTTCCTTTCCTCACAAACATACACTTTCAAAAATCAAAGTACTTAAAAGGTTCTCGACCTAAACGTACAGTTAGAAATCTTCAATGGCTACAGAATCAGTACATTATGTGTAGATTCGTAAAACTTTTTAAAGGCTCTGCACACTCACATCACGTTACAAAAAGCTTATTACAAACAGTTCTTTTGGGAACCAGCAGTGCTTCTTTCATGACAGTTTGTCCGGTCCAGTTCACAAAGGAATGTGGTGGCTGTAGTTCTTACCCCATTCGAGGAGAGGATAGTTTCCTCAAACAGTCTTCAAACAGCTGATTAGTTAATTGAGGTTTGCCTGATTCCTTGAGCACCTTCATTTTAAGAGTGCACTTGAGAAGAAGTAAAAGTAGGACAGTAAAATGACAGTACCTTTACAATTGTAACTATATCCATGCAGTACATCAGCACGGCCTTCCTTAAACTCTAAACATGCCTGTAAAGTTAGGTCTTACTGTTTGCCCTATGGTGATGGAACAGACTTCCCCATTGAACTCAGTTGCTTCTACCTTGGTCTGAACACACTCCTCTTCAGGCAATACCACAGCTTATTGCACTCACTCACACTTCATTTCTTAATCACTGTGTCATTTCTCTTCGGTCATCTGCACTTAACCTCTGGTCTTGTGCTTAAAATGTACTTAATTCTCTTTAGTGATTAAACTTTTATACTAGATCAGGCTCTGGTACAACTCTTGTCTCTTAGGTCAGTGATTCTCAATCTAGAGGCTGTATCACAGGGGTCTCAAGGGGGCTGTGGAAAGAATTCTGAAGTTGCATGTCTGCTTGTCACGATTCCCCCTTTCTCTCGAATGATGAAAGCAGGCGTGGAGGCTGGCATCCATTTTCTTTCTTTAGTTCTCTTTATTTCTTCAATAAACCCAATGGCTCAATGGCCTAACTGAACTCAAAATTGTACTTAGAGCAGAGGAACACACCACACAACTGAACTTAAATACAATCCCTCACACAAAGTAAACCAATAACAACACAAAACCCATCTCTTTGAGCACCCCGGCAGCTGAAACTCATCCTAGTCAAACTCACTGCCAGTGGTGCGCCACATATCAAAATAAAAGTTCAAACAGACACAAAAACCCCAACATAAACAAATAGCGACCCCTGATGGCTGCTGTCGGGACCTGACAGTACGCCCCCTCCTAAAGTGCACCAAAAGAGCGCCCACTGACCACCCAAACAACACAAAGGTGGGGGAGGGGGAGGTGGAGGCAAAGGGAAGCTTCCCATGAGCCCCTTTGAGAAACCCCGTTCACACTCTCGGAGCCCCCTACTGTGAGCCCTTCACTGTCCTCGGGGGCGGAGCCCCTTCCTGGGCGCCCCTCATTGTCCTCGGGGGCGGAGCCCCTTCCTGGGAGCCCCTTCCTGGGAGCCCCTCACAGTCCTCCGGGGCGGAGCCCCCTACCAAGAGCCCCTCTACCAGGAGCCCCTCACTGTCCTGTGGAGTGGAGCCCCCTACCGGGAGCCTCTCACTGTTCTCCTGGATGGAGCCTCCTCCGGGAAGCCCCTCTGCAAGGAGCCCAATGCTGTTCTCCCGGATGGGGCCTCCTCCAGGAAGCCCCTCACTGTTCTCCTGGACGGAGCCTCCTCCAGGGAGCCCCTCTGCAGGGAGACCATCACTGTTCTTCCGGACGGAGCCTCCTACAGGAAGTCCCGCTGCAGGGAGCCCACCGCTGTCATCAGGGTGGAGCCCTCTCCATGGGCCCCACCGGAGTCCTCGGGAAGCCCCTCGCTGTCCTCGGGGGTGGAGCCCTCTCCACTGGCTCCACCGGAGCCATCGATGACTCCAGTAGCCCCCCCAAAAAATTTCAGGAGAAGGCCCCCCTCCCCTGATGGAGTTTCCAGCCCTTCACTGACCTCTACAGGCCCTTCCCAGGCAGCTACGGTTACTTCTACAGGCCCTCCATGGGTGGCTACGGCTACTGGCCCTTCACGGGTGGCTACGGCTACTGGCCCTTCTCGAGCGGCTACGGCTAGAGGCCCTTCTTGGGCGGCTATGGCTACCTGCCCTTCTCGGGCGGCTACGGCTACAGGCCCTTCTCAGGTGGCTACGGCTAAAGGCCCTTCTCGGGCGACAACGGCTAAAGGCCCTTCTCGGGCGGCTATGGCTAAAGACCTCATAGCTGCTGTTCCCAGCCCCTGACATAACCCCTCACCCGCTTTCTCTAGCCCATCCAACCACCCCTCTGTGGCTATAACCCCTTTAAAGGCCCCGCTTCTGTGGCTAAAGGCCCCGCTAAGGGAGCTAGCGGCTGGGCTAAAGGCCCCGCTAAGGGAGCTAGCGGCTGGGCTAAAGGAGCTAGCGGCTAGGTTAAAGGAGCTAGCGGCTAGGTTAAAGGAGCTAGCGGCTGGGCTAAAGGAGCTAGCGGCTGGGCTAAAGGAGCTACAGGCTTCTGGGCTACGGCTAGAGCTACAGGCTTCTGGGCTACGGCTGAAGCTACAAGCCTTTCAGCTACGGCTAAGGCTGAGGCTACTGTGGGCAGCAAAGGCTCTATTAAATGGGCCTCCTGTGGGAGGACCAAAAGAGCCCCCGTCTCTGACGCCTTCGTCACAGGGCTCAAGGCGGGCTTACATGCCCTCTTCCTCCTCACAGGGCGAGGACCCTGGCTGGATGCCAGCGGGAGGTCCGAAAGAGCAGCCCCGTCCAACGCTCTAGTCGTAGTGCTCAAAGCAGGCCTCAGTGCCTGCTTCCTCCTTGCTGGCTGAGGTGCCGGCCACCCTTGGCCGTTGCATTCTGTCCAGTCCCGAGCCATCCGCTCGGCGAATTCCCCCATGAGCTGATCTTGTTGGGTTAGCTCTCTGTCCCGCCACGCCACTAAGGCGCCTGCCTTTGTTGGTGGGTTGGGACCTGACACTGCTCTATTTTTCTGCGTTCTGTCTATCAACGTGGTCTCTATTAGGTGGTAAACATTATTGACATTTTCATTCAAAACAGCCAATCACAAGTCATTGCCATCCACTGCCCACATAACAAGTTAGCATCATGCCCCCTGGGGTCAACAACGGATGTAGACAAGTATCTAGTGAGTGGGTGGGGTGAGGGGTCAGAGTAGGGGGAGCACAGATTCTTGCAGTATCTCCAGGCTACTGAACGTAAACGTAAATCTATCCGAGCTTGATGGTTTGAGAAAAGCAAACACTAAAGGTACATAGTATGAGGTATGAGCGACAGTAAAGCAGTCTGGCTGTTGAGCCAGACAGAGCAGAATGAGATTAAACATATAAAAGGACCTAAATGTGAATGACTGGAAAATACATTCCTTTCTTCATATAGGCCTATTCAAGTAAAGCATTATTAATTAAGAAAAGTACAAATCTGTGAGTAAATGCAACTAATTATACTAATTGATGTACTACAGTGCACTTTGTATGCATTTGTTTGCCTCTGAATGAGTTGGAGCTGAATGTACTGAAGGGCAATGAGTAAAACATTTGTTTGCAGATGGGCTGGAGCTGCAGTGTATGGGATTGAATTTAAATCTATAAGTTACTGTACATACTGTCCTCCAGCAGCTCCCAGCTCTCCCTCGGAGGCTTGTGAAATTACAGAACAGCTGAGTCTTCCAGGCTCAGAGCAAACTCGCAGTGGACTCACTAACCTTCATTTCTGTCAGTTCCTTCCCGAGGCCGTGCCTTACCTTTCACTCCACTATTCCCGCAGGGCTAGTAGAGGAGAAAAAAAAAACAAAAACAAGACATTCCACGTTTTATTCTCATCAGCCTTGCAGTTGAATGTCCAATTGTGATGCTGCTCAAACTGAGAAAATGAGTCCAGAACCAGAGCCATTTCCTCCTTTCTCAAAGGAGCCTGCTTTCCTCTGCATGCAAGGACTATCAGTATATTTTCACACAACCACTCACTGACCTGAGCCTCTGCAGCCGAGGGAAGGTGGGTAGAGGAGAAAAACATCCTCAAGGAAAAGCATTAAACATTCTTTAAACGGAATTATGGCTCCAGTACAAGCGAGGGTAGCAGCCAAAACAGCTTAAGCAGAAGTATAAAAAAGTCCAACAAACATCAAGTGCTAAGTTCTTTTCAGCACTGTGGCAGAACTTCTTATTACGTTTGCCACCTACCAGAAGAGGCCCTAAAGTCTGCTGGTATTCTTCTCTTATGAGACCTTTTTGTCAAACAAAGCAATCATTTAAATTGGCCTGAGCAATAGGAAGACCTCTTTCCTTATAAATATGCAGAAGTGAAGGTATTATCATGAACTCAGAAAGTATAAATCCATTCAAACTTGGCTTCATCTCATGAAATAGAGCAAATGTAACATAGTATCTGCATTTTGGGTTGTCTCAGTAGGTTAGTAAGAGAACGTGGACGCAGACAGTGGCAATATTTCTTAAGGATGAAAAGCTGCTGCCTCTTTTCGGCTCATCCTCAGGCAGCGGTTCTCTTTATTTACATCCCGTCTGTCTGTTCGATGCTGGCCTGGACTTGACTTAGATAAATCATGCAGTGTGTGTGTGTGTGTGTGTGTGTGTGTGTGTGTGTGTGTGTGTGTGTGTGTGCGCAATGTGCCTTCCCAGAATGCAGTCTTTACACAGAGAGAAGCCAAAAG
>JBBPCX010071218.1:0-10159 GCA_037974365.1 Hydrocynus forskahlii
ATTATTATTATTATTATTATTATTATTTTATTATTATTATTATTATTATTATTATTATTATTATTATTATTATTATTGTTGTTGTTGTTGTTATTGTTAGTAGCAACATGGTTCTTTTTATATGTGTCAATGTCACCTCTGGGTTGGTGCCACCTTAAAAATGCAGTCAGTATTTTTTGGTCAGAATCTGACCATTGATGAACTAGAGCAGTGGTTGTCAACCTTTGTCCTGGAACTCTACCTTCTTAAGAAGTCTAGTTCCAGCCACAACACCTGCTCTGGCTAATGAAGTCCATGATTGGCTGGAACATTAATTAAGGTGGAAGTGGCAGCATGGTAGATAAAGGCTGATGCTAAACATGACTGAAACTTAGATTTCCAGGAGGAGGGTTGGTGACCACTGCTGCAGAAGATGGAAATCAATCAACAGGTGGGCTACAGTCTCTAACTGAACACTTCTGGACATCTTCTGAGAGTCATAAAGCAGACGTTGAGCATATAAGGATAAGTAAATGCAGATTCACCAATCAGGTATGAGCATGGTGTTTCATGTGCAGCTGCATGGTTGCATGGTTGCAAAATGGATTATTATACAGTAAAAAGTATGTTTAAATTGCTGATCTGTAGTATGGACTCTTTGGAACACGTTATGAAAATATTTGAGATGGTTAGCATTAACATGGAGTTAATGCTAGCATGGCTCAAGGACAAAATTTTGACATTAGTAGAGAATTACCATTGGAATTTTTTATGCTTAATTAAGCTGAATCTAGATCTAGGAATCTGGTCCTTCGAGCTATAGTTAAGGATTGAGGACAAACTTTTGCCATCAATGGAGAATTACCACTGGATTTTTTAAAAATTCACCTTACTCTACATCTGAGAACCTGGACTGGGAGTTGTAAATATAAGATTAATATAAGGACTACATTTTGGCATCAATGGAGAATTGACTTACAGTAATCTCTGTTTAAAAGTACACTGAGGTAGATTTGGGCTTACTTTCAAGGCCTCTTTAACAGTAGAAGCCTTTGTGCATTCTTAATCGCCTGAAGGCTGTTTTGCACTATATTTAATCTGAACGACTCTTTGCATGGTTTGGAAATATGTCGATTTTTACGGTGTGTGAAAGTGGGCCTCATACAGCGGTCAGATTTGTTTCGCTAACAAGCACTGCAAGCCCTATTGCGTCTCCAGCTCACTCGCATCATTACCCATCTCTGCCAAGTGACGCCTCAATGTTTTCCTGCGTTCTGAGAATAGACGTGAATTTCAGGGGCAATAACATTTGACAGTGTTTTGCATGGATACCGCAGTGGACGCCAGAGAGGAGGACAAATTGTCCAGCGCTGCCCGTAGGCCATTTCCTCATAGCACGGTACGGTAAGAGCTTTATTGATTGTGCAGAGGAACGAATGAGGGTTCTCCAGAAAACAATGCAATCTTACCTATAATGATGCAACCTACAGGCAGGCTTGAGAAATACTTTTTTTTGAGCCAGGACCTAGTAAGGGCCTATTTGTTTGATTTGAGCCTCATTTTATTTTACCTTAAGTGATACGCTTTAAGACTACCATTATCTGAATAGCTGATATACTCAAACTATTTGACAACCATTAAGGGATTACTTGGTCATTCAAATGCAATCAAGCCAAACCCCATTGAAATGGTTATATAAGGCCAGAAGTAACCAATGC
Organism: Hydrocynus forskahlii; assembly: GCA_037974365.1. NCBI lineage: Eukaryota > Metazoa > Chordata > Actinopteri > Characiformes > Alestidae > Hydrocynus > Hydrocynus forskahlii. The sequence continues at coordinate 1,698 of JBBPCX010071218.1, forward strand.
TACATTTGCCACTTGCTTGAACTTAGGAGGAGATGTCCCTAGTTTTCCCATAGAGAGGTGCAGACAGCGAGATATTTAAACATCTCGGCTAACAGTGGCCAATTAACTGAGATGATGAGAAAGTTTCTCGGTTGAATTTTAATAAGCCTCCATCCTAATAAACATATTTTCATCCTCATGAGCTCCCGGGCATTCATACCCAGAGACTGGCTCCATTCACCAATTTTCTTTGTCTTTTATTGTCTTCTGTTTTAGTTTAGGTATGAATACTCATAATTAGGCTTGTGGCTCTGCAAAAGTGCTGCAGTGGTCAAGTCATTTTTACCACTTCAGCAAGCATGAACATGATTCACCACAGACCCTTCAGATTCAGACCCTGTGAGATAAATGAGATACCCTGCGATGGACTGCAACCTCTCTAGGGTGTTTCTCTGCCTTTCGCCCTAGGTTGACCACTCGGAGATGTTCCAGCACTCCTGCCGTGACACTGGTTAAGGGTAAATAGCTCAGATAATGAATGGATTGATGGATATGTTTTGAGGTCAGTCGCTTCTTATAGTTTATATGTTACTTGGGGGAGGAATGGGCCTTGGATTTAGACGGTTCATGAAACATATTAAAGTTAAGAATAAAAATTTCAAAAGAGAGAAAAGTACAAGTATCACGATTAACTAATTCAATACCTATATGCCAATACTAAATAAAATTCTGCTTTAAGGGCACAAAAATTGCATTGCCAGTTAAATTCACTATTTGCTTTGACACTGCCCTGGCCTAAATCATGCTCACCTATGGTCTACTATGCAAATACAGATGAAAATACAGATAATGAAATCTGGACACCCACATTTGAAAGAAGGACTACTGTATCACAAACTCTTTAATGCTGCTAATAAGAGGAACCCTGTAAAAATGAGGTGGTGTAGCTGCAGACCAGCCGGTGTGCCCATGCTAAGGAGGGTTATCATAATGTTTACAGTATAGATCCCAGTACTATCCACACTGTGCTGTATTACCTACCCCAAATGATCAAAGGACAATGGCCACTGCATGGATAGACCAACCCATGTCCATAGAACAGTTTGGTAAAATGCCTATTTCTAGTCTAATTATCCTAAAAAAAGAGTTTTATAACCAAAATATGCTTAAATTTACACCAGGGGTCTTTGATTTTAAAACAACAAAAACACTCTTTTACAGAGAAATCTGGGTCTCTAACCAGCCTGGACCATTTCCTCACATAACAAAAGTTTAGTTGTAAATGAAACTTTAAATCCAGATGATGCAATTTCTATGAAGAGCAGGAAAACTGATAAGCAAACAATCAGGAAAATGGACCAAAAACTGCCTCCAGTTTAAAAACTTCAACAAATTGGTTCATAAGATAAGAGGTAAGAATAAATTGTTATAATTAACCTTACATGTGCTAAAAGTTAATGGTGTTTCACTTGGACTGTCGCTAACTGGTGACACAAGACGCAGTAAAGAAGCTTTTCAACATGGCAAACTACCCAGAGGAAGATTTTGCTGTCTTTTCTTTGTCTCATGAGAAATAAATCATCTTATCTGGAGATTACTAAAGTCTGACTTGTTTCTCCTAAACCCTTAGGAAGGATAAGGAGCAAAACCAAAAATCAACTTAAAGACAGAAGTTTGTTTGCTGTTCTTATCAGCTTCTCAGTTTTCTTCTCTTTAACAACACTTCTTGGTCTCAAAACTGTCTGATTTAGGTAGTTGAGACTTGAATTTGATCACTAAGACAAATTTTAGATGTCGTTCAGGATTATTTATAAGACATCCAAGTTTTCATTTGAATCTTATGATTTATCTGAAGATCTGCTTAGATGAGACAAACAAAGATAAGAGCAGTGAGAGAAAAGAAAGAGAATTTTAATATCTTAAATTGGGATTAGGCTGAGATTAGAGGAAGACTTTTTCTCAGGAGCTGAATTTAAGAAGTGTGAGAAAATGGTCAAAATCTCATAGAGATGTTAAACTGAGCTCAGTTATGTCTATGCACCACCTGACCACTCATGGTGCCAGACTACCAGACAACCCAAAGCACATCTCAGCGTTTTAATTAAGCTGCTATGTGCTAGCAAGGCTATGCTTGCTATTTGATGTCAAGTCAATCAGTCATTATACATTATTCTAAGTATAAGGGCTAGGTTACTTTGAACTAGGCTATGGGCTTTTTTTTGTGCTAGGACAACGCTTCACTACCCTATGTATTTTAATGGGCAGTGCGTAACATCACCAGTATCTGCGCTAACTGGTGACTGAGGGATAGTAGGAGAGAAATAATGAGTTGATTCCTTATCGTTTTTGTTTGCAAAGTGGTTAAGACAGGTTGAAATGCCATGAGACGGGGAAAGTCCCTAACCCTAATCCTAATCCTAACCTTAACACTAATCTTAACCCTAACAGTGACCAGTTAGCACAGAAACTGGCAGTGTTACGCACTGCGCATTAAAATACATAGGGTAGTTAAGCGTTGTCCTAGCACGAAAAAGTGAAGCGTTGTCCTAGAATGAAACAGCCCTAAATTGTGATCGCAGCACATATTTTGATTTAATTGTATTTCGTGATGGCTGCATGAAAATTTGTGAGATTGGGTTGCTTACTTATGCTGCTAGCTATTGGAAAATCTGCTAGTTTCCTTGTGCTAGCAAGGCTAATCTTGCAAACCTGTCTTAGGTCAGTCAGTTACAGTATATTAGTCTAGGCTATGCTGCTGGTTATTGTTATATAGGCTAGTTTGCTTTCTGTGAAGCTAGTTGCTAATCGCCAGTATATTCACCACTGCCGACTAGACCACACCACTGGTTTGAATCCTTGCGAGGCCATGTCCCGAGGTCATTGCCCCCCTCCAGCCCAACAGCCCTCACACTCGGCCCTGACTGCCACTCTTTGTTCGCTGGCAACCAGCTCATTTTCCAACATTCCGAACCCGGCCTGCAGTCGTGTTTTTCCTGGCAGGCCCTGTCCTCCCTTAATGTCTCTCAGTCAGTGGAAAGCACAATACTCTCTGGGAGAGAGGGAGGGAGGAAGCTTATAGAGAAAGAACCAAGTGAGGGAGGGCCTTTAATTTGTTTCTGTGGAATCCAATCCGGCTGGAACTCCATCGGCTAACCGCTGCGTCCTGCAGCCGATGACATGCAGCCCTAATTTAAACCAGACACCAACCTCCCTTCACCCAGCGTCCAACATCACCTCCTCAGCCATGGGGAAGGGGGTGAGAGGAGAAAAGTGTTTGCACAACCGGCACTCACAGTTCCTTCTTTCCTCCTTTTCCGCCCTTCATTTTCTTTCCAAATTTAAAGCATTCATTTGGCAAAAAGGCAAATTTGTAGTTTTTCTTCCCGTCAGCTTTCCCACAATTTACCCGGCAGGCAGTCAAAATCAGCCAAAACAAAATACTTTTGACCTGCCACTACAATTTGGGGCTATGAAACATCATTTTCGAATGGGTATTAGGTGGTGTCAGAAACCGCAGAAGCAAATTTGTTTGAGAGAACAAAAGAGTTTGATCATTTGGACATGCAGTTTGGCTGCTGTGTCATCAGTACTGTGTTTCACTTGACAATGGAAACCAATGTACAGATGGGTGACAGATGAAAGGAAAAACCTAAATAAATAAGTGAAGGAAACAGGTGTTTCCTCAAGTGCGAGAGCGCAGCGTACACCAAGAGAACAGTACAGGCTTTAATATTCATCGTGAGGAGGTCAGGTGGCCGTTTGTTCTTTAAAGGGACACTGCAAAGAGTGCCCATGCCGAGCCCTGTCCACCACCGAAAGCTCCTACAGTGGACATCAAAACTGGACCATGGAACAACAGAAGAAGGCAGGCATGTTTTTTTCTACAACATGGGGATGGCCAGGTGTGTATGTGTCTCTCCCCTGGGAATAAGACGGCAGCAGGATGCACTATGGGCAGAAGGTGAGGCGACGGAGGCAGTGTGATGCACGGGTTGATGTTCTACTGGAGAACCTGGGTCCTGCATTCATGTGGACATTACTATGACATCTAAATACTGCAGACCAAATTCAATCCTTCAGTGAGATGCTGTTCCCTAATGGCAGTGTCCTCTTTCAGTAGGGTGATGCCCCAACCCCCTTCTCCCCCACCAATGCAAGTACTTTTCAGGAACAATTTGAGGAACATCCTAACACATTTTTGGACTTCCGATCTCAATCCAGTTGTGCATCTGTGGGACGTGCTGGACAAACTAATCGAATCACCTCGCAATTTACAGACCCCGATTAGTCAGAGCTGTTATGGCGACATGGTGGGACCTACACAATATTAGGCTGGTGGTTTTGATGTTATGTCTGATATTTAACAGACACCAGCCTCAAACGTGTCCTGAAAGGATATTTACTAAAGAAGGTTTAACAGAATGACACTGTTTGAACTCAGGAGAATATATTTTCTCCTGAATAACTACATTTCTATAAATTTGGGAGCAAGGATGGGGGTATTTGCTGAAATATCACTTTAAAGCCCTTGATATTTGCCCAAGGAAGTAAAGTGAATAGGAAAAGTGTTTATTGGCAAAAAGAGCACTTAAGCACGACATGTCTCCTAGAGCAGCTGAATCAAAAACAGATGATGTAAAAAAAAAAAAAAGCAAAAAGAAAAAGAGAGCTGAATTAGGTTCAGGTAGCAGCGAACTCTTCCTGTTTGTGCTATTCTAGTGTCAGAAAAGTCCGTCTGGCAGCAGGAGACGCAGCCTCTATTACGAGGTGCAGAAAGTAGCTTCTGGTGGACAAAAGTGTGTTCATCTACAGCAATCAAGATAAGGACCACAAGGAGTAAAAGTGTGTCTTATTGAGCCACATATGTAGGTAAAGTCTCCAAATCGGAGTTTTATCGACGTGACCTGAATGTTTATTAATATTTCACCCCTTTGGCCTTCACACTCTGAGACGGAAGGCTAGGCGAGGCTTGATTCTCCAGGGTCATGACTCGTCTAGCTGCGATGAAAACGGTATCTGAGGCACTGAAAAGATACCACTTTTCAAGCACACAAAAGACCAGAGCATTTCAAAGGAGCTTCTCTGTGGTTTTTGAATTGCGTGCATCAGAAACTCCATCACTTTGTGTAGATACATTATGGCCAAAGCCTCTTCATATAAAGCCAGTTACACTCCAAGTTCAATCTGGGTTATTTCAGCACTGCAGGAGACTTTGTGACATTTTACTTGCTACATAACATTGACATAACCTTGCATGAACATGTCATAGCAGATGTCATGTGCTGTCATGGCGGATTTCTTTTACAGTACTCTGCAAAAGACTTGAGCCACCCTTCATTTCTTTATATTTTACTTTGAATCAATCACTATTTTATGCCTGTCATACTGTCTTATCTTTAGCATATTGAGTAGATGCCTAAAGATGCAAAAGAAACTATACGTAAAATTATGTTATATATGTTACATGCAAAATTCAATAATACATTCAAAAGTAGCGTGTTCTGCACTTTTATTTTTAAAGTACTGCTATATGAACAAAAGTGCAATAACATTTGGTTTGCAAACTCTTTAAACAAATAAGGAGCTTTCTAACAGCAACACAGATACACAGCTGCAGTTCAAATATTTCTGTAAATCTCAACTTAAACATTAATGTAATCAAATCAAATATATAACCAAAGCTATTTGCCACTGCAGGGCATTCACATTTTATCTAGTTTGTTATAGAAAAACAAGGTACCTTCTGAGTCCAGAGCATGGGTGCCAGAACCATCATTATAGCTTTATAACCATTATAATACAACCCCCCCCCACCACCACATTAATCAGGCTTCCGGTGTTCTGTCAAAACAGGCTACTTCTTATAAAATATATTTTATAAATACAATATATTTTTCTCAAGTTATGCATATTATTTGCCTATTTCTCATCATTATCAGTGTTATAAACTGGCTGTATAAACTGATTAAGCTTCAGCATGAATCGATACACTGCTTATAAGTAAATATTTGTAAATAAAATATATATTTCTCATCACTATCAGTGTTATAAACTGTATGAACTGTATAAACTTAAAGGGACCGGTTTTCAGGAGGTTAGCACTGTCGATTTGTGCTACAGTAGCACTTTCCGACAAGGCAGCATAAATCATCAGAACACCAGCGCCCAGGTCCAGAGCCACAATCAGAACATTATAACAGGCCCCTTCCGAGCAACAGCAAGTTAACATTTATAAATCTGTTTTCTTTTTTGTCTGTACAGGTACAAGCTGAAACATTTTTCTTTTATCAGGGAGCAGCAGGGAAACGAACTTTCAAAATAAGAGTAATTTAAAAGAACTGCATTAACACACGATAAAATAATTGTCGGCATTATGTAAATAATGTGTTAATGCGATAATAATTCATTAACGTACCCAGCAGTGATACAAATATATTTTAGATATATAAAACAGTAAATTGCCCACAGACAAACAGGAACAAGTAAACTAAAGCGTTCAAAATCGTTACATCCAAAACCAGGTGGGTTGGAACGTGTCGTTGAAGTAGAAGACCCCTTTTACCCCTTCATGGACTGTCTATCCACCACTGCCTGCAGCTGTTTGTGCTACATCAGTAGCTTCAGATATGTGCTGATGAAGTCCAGCACAAAAAAACACTTTGGAGAGCAAGAGCTGCCATAGCTGCAGACGACACACTCTTTGTTTGTCATTCTTCCAAGATCGGCTGGGGCGCTCTGGCTCATCTCAGTCCTGCTTTCTGTTTGTCTGCATCAGAGCGAGAGAGGAGGGTCAGAGTCATCATTACCCACCTGCATGTTATTGAGCGATTCCCTTGCCGCCTCGCTCGTTTGTAAACAGGCCTCACTTTTATTCATGCGCATTACTGCTCTCATTTGACCTGACTGGGACTCCCGACTGCGACTTCTTATTCATTTCTTCGAGAGGTGCTTTTATTATTTATTTTTATTTTATTTATTTTTATTTTTTTAATTTCCAGACCCTTCTGGGGCCACCAGGTGGCAAATTGCTGTCTGAAGGATAACACCTGCTAACAGGTGCTGTGGTGTAGATTAAAAACAGGGATGCTATTCCAATCAGACCAGAAGGAGGGTCAACTCCAGCAAGACTTGTGCCTCTCTCTTTTCCGCAGCCCTAAATCAACCACTGCTCTCAAACTTACTGTAGCCGATTGGCCAAGACATGCGTATTGTTCTTCATTAGTCTCGCACCAGAGCTACGGGGCTAATTTAGCTTGCAGACTCAACTCAAACCATTCAGAGGTGTTCAGTAATTCCTGTTAGACTCACTTATGTGGTTCCAGACTCTTTCTATTTTTCTGTTTGTCCGTCTGTCTATCTTTTAGTCATGCACATTACTGCTCTCGTGAGTTCATTTAACCTGACTGGGACTCCCGACTGCGACTTCTTTGTCATTTCCACAAGACATGCTTTTATTTTTTATGTTATTCATTTTTTTTAATTTTGCAGATCCTTCTCAGGCCACCAGGTTGCAAATTGGTGTCTGAAAGGTGACACCTGCTAACATATGTGGAAGTGTAGATTAAAGGACGCTATTCTAATCAGGCCAGGAAAGAGAGACAACTCCAGCAAGGCTTCTGTCTCTCTCTTTCCCGCAGTCCTAAATCAACCACCGTTTTCAAACTTGTTGTAGTCAATCAGCCAAGACATGTTTGTTGCTCTTCTACAAGGCTAATTTAGCTCACACACTCTCCTCAAACTGTGTGGAGGAGTTCAGTAATGTCTATCAGACTCACTTAAGTGGTTTGAGACCCTGCATGATTCACTGTTACCTCTACGAAACAGACCTATGGCTAAAAACAGCATCGGCAGAGAAACTTAAATGTTACTTGGACTTTTTCATATCCAAGTGCATTTGAGATTAGTCAAAACATTACCATGGTAACCGAAAAGTGTGCAGTCTTGTGCATTGGCGAGTGGTGCTGTTAATAAGTTTGTGCTGCTCATTAGCTGCACTGGCCTCAGACCTGAGACAACCAACACGTCCGGACCGATTGAGCAAATTTGGGAACAATTCTGTAAATCATTTTTTTCAATAAACTGTTGCTTTCAGCTGAAATGGAGGGAGGACCAGAGAGGATTTTTAGAGGGATGTCAGTGGGGGGCCGGACGGCCGCCGCATCTTCCCTCATAATTTCTTTGTTCTCAGTCTGTTTGATCCGTTACCAGCTCACTCCGCCACAACTGCAGTTTTCAGCACAAACACACACACACTCACACACACAGACTGATCAGAGCTGACATGCACTGATAATGCAGTTGTTTCAGTGTTTATACACACTGATGTCAGGCTGTGGGGGGGTACATAAGGTATTCAGTACCTCTATCTAATAATGTGATGTGTGTGTGTGTGTGTGTGTGTATCTATCTGTCTGTCTGTCTATCTATCTATCTATCTATCTATCTATCTATCTATCTATCTATCTATCTGTCTGTCTATCTAT
>JBBPCX010071220.1:0-10159 GCA_037974365.1 Hydrocynus forskahlii
TATACTTTTTTCTACTATGTCTGGTTTTATAAAATATATTGCTTAAGTTTGGCCTAATGTTGAACTGACTGGGTGCATCATGTCCCTCCCTGTAGTCTCTGGAGGGGACGTGTTATCAGAGCACTTTCTGTAGTGGAATCAAAGCGTGAGACTGAGAGTTAGAGTTGCGGTACGTTTTATGTAGACGTGCAGCTTTCTGGTAAGAACTGCTAACTAGTACTGTAAAGGGTTCTTTCCTTCTGTCTCGGAATCTCTCTCTCTCTCTCTCTCACTCACTCTCTTTCTCTCTCTCTCTCTCTCTAGGAACTCCTCTTAAGCACTTCAGAGAACGACTATATTCACCACACTTTAATGGAACTTGCAGAACTTCAAGGGTACACAGGAAGACAATGCTAGTAATCCGGGTGAGTCACCATACCCGCCATGCCCCCCCCCCCACACACACACACACACCACCTCCTTTTGTCATTTACAGCAAGAGTTTCATTCATTTTGAGGTGTCACAATCTTTCACTGACTGTACTTCTCTCTTTCTCTCCCGAGTTGCTGATTCTGTGGCTGACGGTGCCTGTACTGACCATGAAGGCCATAGATGTACACACACACACACACTCACCCTAACACACACACACACACACACACACACACATATATATATATACACACATACACACACAAACACACACACTCAAGTAACTAACACACCACACACATACATACATACACACACACACAAACACACACTCACTTAACAAACACAAACACACACACACACACACTGTGTTTGAGTGAGAATGTGTTTGAGTGTGTTTGTGTTGTGTGTATGTGTGAGTGAGTGTGTACGTGTATGACTATGCATGTGTGTGTGTGTGTGTGTGTGTGTGGTGGGGCTCCCCCTGTGTGCGTAGGTCTGAGAGGAGGTTGTGGGGGAGGATGTGTGGAGAGGAAACTGATAAGTGCAGCACCTCCCGCAGGCCAGAAACACACACACATGAGACATTTCTTACTGTAACTGCTTTCTCTGCACTTACTGTCACACACGCTGCCACTCTGACCACAGTTTCACTGGCTGAGAACCTGGAGCTGGAAAAGAGCTTCACCGCTGCTCCACGAGAGCCGAAACAAAAACCAGAGAAAAATAAAACAAACGTATCGACTTGACTCGCCCGAAACACTTCATTCGGACTGGAGGTCTGAACATCTGTCCAACTGACCTCAACCTTTTCCCAAAACCCAAACCTGACCCAAACTCATTTTAACCTTAACCCCAACACTGCTAACTCTCTTCTCCACATCTTTGACTTTTACATGGGATGTAATAACCAAGAACAGTAATACATTTTATGTTGAAATGATATGCAATAAATTGAGTTGACTTGATTCAAACATTTACATCATTTAAAGGGCCCATGTCATCAATTTTAGTTTGACATAAACACAAGCTTCAAAATACACATTAATTATTTGAACCTTTCAGTTAGTATATAGAAAACAAGCTTGCTTTAAAGCCATTGTGTTTGTGATGTCACAAAAACCAGCCATTACATACATACATTTTCAAGTAATCCATACTTGTTTCAGGGAAATTAAAAAAAAGTTTGATTAATGGGTCCACATCATCAATTAAGTCTGATGTAGTTTGTAACTTGTAAGTTTCAGCTGACATATATTAAAGTCCTAGGCAATGTGATTAAAGTATAAATAATACGCGGCCAAACTAGCCTGATTTGAAGTCACCTTCTTGCGATGTCACGTAAACCACAACAGTACCTACAGTACATTTATTTTGATACATCTCATCCTATATAATCAGTTTTAGTGAAATAAAGATGTTTGATGTAGTATGCAAATGCAGGCTTCAAAATGTACTTGGTTTCTCTGAGCCACACAGTTCATGTATAGAAAACAAGCTTTGAAGCCATTGTGTTTGTGATGTCACAAAACCCAGTGTATATAAGATATGAACTGCCAAACCAGCCTGCATTGAAGGTATTATTTTTGTGATGTCACAAAAATCAACCGATACATGCACACATTTTCATACATCTGCCTGCTGACGTCTGACGTTGTGTCTTTCTGTAGGTGGATGTTGTCAGGTCTGCTTCATGTGTTGGTATAAGCTTTAGTTATGGTGAAATGATGTACAAAAAGTAGTTCTCAATCCATATATGTCATTTGATGGAGGAAATGCACCTTAAATAATAATAATCGGTCAAGACATCTTAAATGTTGGAGATTTTGAAGACTGGTACATCATTATCATAGATACTTTTGAGTCATTGGTGTACAGTTGCAATAATATAAACAGTTTCTTGGAAGCCTCCATCCCCCCAACAACCCCCAGCCCATGAACCTGATATGGGCCTTGAAGCGATTGTCCCACTTGCACTACTGGTCGGGAAGTTACACCGCAAGTCTGAGAGATAGATAGATTGATGTGTTTGCTAAGTTCCTATTAATTTCTCTTGGAATGCACTGAATTGTGTTTCATTTGCAGGTAGAACTTACAGCACATGAGTCTACGTACTGCTATGGTGCCATTGAAGTATGACTGCAATGTAGATTTCAAATGAGCAAAGTAAGGGCTGAATTATAGGCCGCTGAAAGAGTGTGTTTTTCTGGTTTCCCAGCAACAGAGGTTAGTAGAGACGATAAAAGCTGTTGTTATGTCGATGACATTGCAAAATGGAAAACAAAATGTTGAAAATGGGTTGCAAGTTTCTGGAAAAGATAAAAAAGTGTGGGTATTTTCACTTTAGCTGGATAGGGGCTCTTGAGTGTTAAAAGTGTAACCACATAGATGTCCACAGAGATGTTTAAGGGGACTTTTAGGAATAGATGTGGCGGAAACTGTATGTGTGGCGTTTATGGTTGTTCTGTAGTAACTACTTCCGTATACTCAATTCTATGTACTTAAGTAACATTCGGAGGGGTGTTGGTCCTTTACTTCCCAATTCCTTTTTTGGGCTCGAGGTTTGACGGCGCCCAGCAGACAGATGCTGGATATGCTGCAAAACACCTACATAAACCAATCAACTGACAAATATTTACATAAGCATTTACATTTACATTTATTATTCTAACAGCTGAACTTTCTGAGGTGAAGTAAAGGGCTTTCTGAGGTGAAGGGGGCGAACACCTGTTGGAATAAGGATTTATAACCGTTTCTGCAGTTTTATGTGGGTTGTTATGAAAGGCTTATGTATCCTTATGAATGCTGCCCTTCAGTAATGTGTTAACGAAGCTTTTGTAGCTTTATGTAGCTTTAGAAATGCCACTGAAGCTCTTCTGCAGTTCTCCAGGGTTCTCATAACAATGAAGGGGTTTCAATACCTAATATTTCCTAACTATGCAGGTTTATGTCAGTTGGCAGAGAAGGCTTGTGTAGCTTTATAAATGTTGTGCTTCAGTAACACATTACTGAGGCTTCTCTACAGTTCTACAGGGTTCTCTAAGCATTGAAGGAGTTTCTGGATCTAATATTTCTTAACTATGTAGGATTATGTCATAAAACACTTTTATAGGCTTATGAATGCCACACTTCAGTAACATGTTAATGAAGCTCTACTGCAGTTCTACAAGGTTCTCTAAGCATTGAAGTGTTTGGATTTGACCTTTCTTTGCTTTGTAGGTTTATCTTGGTTGTCATGAAAGGCCTCTTCTACAGTTCTGCAGTTCTACAGGGTTCTCTAAGCGTTAAAAGAGTTTCTGAATCTAATATTTCTTAACTATGTAGGTTTGTGTCGGTTGTCATAAAACAAGGAAGGCTTTATGAATCAAGACTGGAGGCATTTCTGGACCTAATATTCCTCAAATAAAGTTCTTTGTACTTTCTTTTCACTCACATTTGATTCTAAAGACATGACACACTGAGGTTTTGCGAAAGAATATATTTAATGTGCTACATTATAAAAGTTTGATCAAAATAGTCTCTGAAATATAAAGTATTATCTTACGCTGAGTCAAAAATAAAGTAAATAAACTGTACAAGAAAATGAAAAAAAAAAAACTACAAAAAAACAAACAAACAAACAAATTAAGTAAACTAGCCCTCACTATGTAACAGTCACCTTGCACATGGATCTAGGTCCTGCTTTTTCCAGTGCTAAAATATGCAATAAATTAAAAACAGAGCATACAGTATGAAACACATTATCAACGTAGACGATATCGCCGTCTGCTATTTTTGGTAAATTGCAGATTTTACCTGAGATTTTTGGAGTTTGAGCATATATGAAAGACAAATCGTCCAGTCTTCAACAATTCAAACATTAACAAAGCTAATGAACGCTAAAAGCTTCCAATAATAAATATTAGAATATCAATCTAGCGACTAAAGTCTAAGAACATAAATATTCATGTTCACAGGATTTCTTCCAGTGCCTTTTGTTGTTGTGCCTCGAGTCACTTCTTTGACAGCTACAGCAATATCCCAAGCTGGGACGTTCCGATTTTTGACCATAATTTCTTCTTATTACAATTTATTATTATTTAATGACAATTATGGCCAAAAAATGGGACTCTGAAGAACATTCACGTTACAAATACCTGATATTCGCAAAACTTCCATTAAAAATAAATGTCATATCCCCGGATAAAAATGGGACTGGAATTCCTGAGGACTGGAATGTTCAGAACAGGTCAGACTTCAATAGCAAACAGAAAAACACACAAATAAAAACAACTACAAAATGTCCTATCAAGCACTATTCACAATAATAAATTAACACACTCACACACAGACCAATCAAAATCAAAATAAAAAAGAAGTACTACGGGGGGGGGGCGATCGGCCCCCCTCGCGTTCTCCGCAACAGGACAGGAGGTGGAAGTGCAATTACTTAACAAGCTCATGCCAAAGTCTTTGGAAATGCTGTTTGTTTGGTTGTTTTTTTGGTGCTGCTCTTCTTGATTCTCGTTGTCTTGGTTTGTTCCCTTTTTTTACACACCAACAGAGAGTGTGTCCTTTTTTGGCATCAACTGCTACAGGCTGTCCCATGCACTTGTAGCCTTACTTTTTGGAAATTTGAGCAAAAACGTCCTCAACAGTGTTAAAGAAGTCCTCATAAACATCTAGGCCCATCTGCAGACCTGGAGACACACAGCCTTCCCTCTTTTTCATAACCGCAAAACACCTGATGTAGCTTATACTGAGCTTAATGTTTTCTGGATTGTCTGGATGAACCTTCAGAGGGTGAAGTTTTGCTGTCCAGTGCAATTATCTTTAATTATGTAATAGTTATGGCACGAAATACAAATCCAGTTACTTTTATGTTCAATTTAGTTTCTGTCAGTTTGGAGTCTTCACTTTCGTGTACAAACAAATTCAAAGTTTACTGTCTTTATTGACCTCTAAATTCTAATAATGAGGAAATAAATAATACGAAATTATACCATGCTTCCCTTATTTCTAACTGTGCCGTCTAAAGATTAGGTGTGTTGGGGGACCAGGAATGAAGGACCTCCTGGGTGAGATATGCCACCCCTCCCTCTACTCTTCCTCTGCCTTCACTGAGGGCCGCGGTGGGGTGCAGAATTGCACCACGCTGGCCCTCTCTTGCTGCTGCCTCTTGGGCCTCTCATTCTTTGGGTTGGCCGCCAAGTTCCTGGCCAACCACCTCTCGAGTGCTGCGTCCACCTCGGCATCGGGCGCGTTCTCGTCTAGGCCGTGGGCCTCGGTGCTGGAGTCGAAGTGCTCCAGCAGCTCAGCTGTTCTTTGCAGCTCAGGGCTTTGCGGCCGGTCGGCGGTGGCCGGGCAGCACCCCGAGCGGCGGTGCAGCTCCAAGCTGAAACGGTGCAGGAAGGCCTGGCAGCAGAGCGGGCAGCTGTGGGATTGCTCACACGCAGAGCCATGCATGCGCCGGTGCAGCTTCAGGTGGATGTACTGTGTAAACTTGGTGCCGCACAGCTTGCACTGGTAGGGCTTCTCTCCTGAGTGCAGCCGCAAGTGTGTCTTCAGGTTGCTGGTGCTGCTGAAGCGCTTGTGGCACACCTGCGAGTCGGATAACAGTGGGAATGGAATGAAGTCGTGACTTTTCAAGTAGTTTGGCAGTTAGATATTTTTGTCATTCATCAGTCAGCCATAGCCATTACAGCTGAATGCATGAATGATTTCATGACATAGATTTGGTTCAGTCCCAGAAAGGTACAGTGGCAGGAAAGTAAAGTTTATGCTGTTACTAAGCCAAAGAGGTTAACTAGATTCGGATTCCTACAAGTCAATTATGGTGGAGTCGTTACATAAGTGGTGTTACACAAGTCCCAGCATAAAACAAAAGGCAAGACATAAAAGGCACTCAAAAACAGGCGACAACCTAAAGCTTTACTTTAACTGCCATGCAGTGTTAGCTTGGAATGCAGGAGGAGTGCCAAGCATGTTTGTTTCATCCGAGATAAGTTTCTTTTTGGTCAGAGAGGGCGCGTCAAGGCTGAATTATAAGAAGCATTCAGGATGACGCCACTGGAACACCCATCCGTGTTAATGAGCAACAAAGGTGAGGCATTCTTTAAAAGGTGCTATAGGACACTAGGTGAAAGTACCTACAGATAAATAAATAATGCCCTTGCGTAACTGACTTTCTGTTACTCTCCTTTACCAATGCAGAAACTTTTCAGGACTCAACAAGTCCTAAATACACAAGATAATAACTGGTCTTGCACAAATGGATAGTTTTTGGCAACAATAGCCTACCATTAATGCCTTAACTTTTGTGATCATTATGTCAGTTACAAAACATGTTCTGAACAGCTCCTGACACATGATCTGAAGTTCTGTACCCACCTGACACTCGTGAGGTTTTTCTCCAGTGTGGACGAGATGGTGCTTCTGCAGGTGGGCCAGCTGGGTGAAGCTCTTTTTGCACAGGTGACATTGGAAGGGCCGCTCTCCATTGTGTACCCTCAAATGCACCTAAAAAAAATGAACCACCTGTTAGATTTGGTTCACCCTTACTCAACACTTGAGGCTTATTATGGACAACGTCCATCCCACTCACCTTCAAGTTGGACAGCTGGCCGAAAGTCTTGAGGCAGACATTGCACTCGTACTTGATTTTTCCGTTCTGCTTCTTCAGCGGGTAGGGGAGGGACTTGTATCCGGGTCCGTGCCGCGAAGATGATGACAATGATGGGGAAGAGCTGTTTTTGGGCGTGGGGGTCAGGCTGAGGTTGATGGCCTCTTCACAGGCAGAGGGTGGTTGTTGACGCTCATGCTGTGGCTCTGGGGTGGAGTGCTTGGAAAGAGGTGAGAGTTCGGGAGTGGCTGGGGCACCCTGGGGAGGGGAAGTGTTTGGGGGTCTCTCCTTCAGGCCACCATGAGGAGGGGGGGTAGAATAGGGCAGGGTAACAGGCAGAAAACCTGGCTGGGTCACCGGTGGAAAGGGCAAGGTGTCATTGCCTGGCAAACTGTTGTACCGGAATGGTCCTCTAGGGGGAAGCACAGGAGGAAATGGAGGGGAGTATGGGGGCAGAATCAGACGGGGGTAATGGGGACTGTAAGGTGGCAGGAGCTGGTAGGGAGGCTGCAGAGGTCTGGGAGGGAGCAAAGGCGGGTAGGGAACAGGGTTTTCTCTGTAGCCATAAAGGCCATGAAGATGCAGTGGGAGTTCTTGATTCCGCGGCCCAAAGGTTTGAGGGCTCAGCTCTGGACGGAGTACATTCTCTTGGGGCATCTCAGGCTGGACCTTCTTACTGAAGTCCATCACATGCTGGTCAGGCGTGTCCGGAGGCGTATCCCTCTCAATAATCTCAACATCCACCTTCTCCTCCAACTCCTCAGCCTCTTTTTCCTCCTTCTTGGCCTCATCCCGTCTCTGGGGCCTGTGAGGGCTCGGTCCCCGTTTGGGGCAGCAGGTCCATTGAGGTAGGTAATGCTTCTGGAGGTCAGCTTCTGTCACATCACCACCAAGATGTTCTACATAGGGAGACAGAAGAGCAAGCAGAAAGGAACAGGAATGGTCAGATGTGGCAGACTGGGAATAAGCAGACAAATAGGAGGGATATTTTGTCTGAGTCATTTGTCACGCTGGATTAGCATCACCAGGGAAGGTCCTGTTCTGTTATGTGATACCTTGGACTAAAGCATCAGATAACTAACTGTCTTTTAGCAGCCAAAACAGGTTTTCTTTTTTACTGCCAGATTGTAAAAACTGTCACAATTACATAATTAGTCAAATTACAGAACCGCAGCAGGTAAAGCCTGTTCAGTTTCCACAGAACTTCTCGCTCTGGGCTATTTGCCCTTTATCGTAGAAGTTCTTCATAGGGCCAGAAAAACATTGCCTCATTCTCCCCCGAAAACACGACCGTCACACACCTACTCATCACCCTCTCCCTCGCGGCCTCACTTATGGTAAATGGTACATCTTTCAGTTTTAGATTGACAGACAGGAGATATGGCGCTGGTTTCTATCTGACTTACAGACCAGTATTGCTATCACAAAGCACCTTGATTACCAGTGTGTGGGAGTACACTGGGTGTGTGCAAGCGAATGTGTGCGTATGTGGGAGTGTGTGTATGAGAAGACAGGAGCGCAACAGTTAGACTTCTCAGTCAGAAACTGTGCTGACTCACTGCGGTGGCAGAGGCCGCCAACCACAGGAAAAATCCTCCATCACCTCTTTCGACACGGGAGGCGACACGGGACAGGCAGGTCCATACTAATCCCCGCCGTTCACAGGAGATAAACAGAAAACCACCAGGCTTCTCTCAGCCACAGAAAAGAAACAACATCCAGGGCCTGTGACTCAGATTCTGCCCAATCACGGACGCCGGCCTCCCCGTCCACTCTCTCCCACGATGCAGGGAAGAAGATTACACAAACAGACTATTACCCTTGTGGTAAAGGGCTAGTTCCTCAAACCTGGTGATATCCAATCTGCTGCAGGCTTTACAGGCAGTGTGTCTGCAGTCAGCGTTGTCAGAGTGGAAAGTGAAAATGGTCAACCAGACGGTTATGAAAAGCAGAAAATTACAGAAGCTGAACTTGTTTACTCATTCTTGTCATGCATAAAGCTAATACATCTGCTGACAGGGGCGAAACAGCTTCTGAAAAACTTCATGGGTTGCATGAGATAACTGACATAAACCTACATAGACAGTCATTAAGGCTTTTTCAAACGAGTGTCCCATCATTTAACGTTCTGGGATGAGACAGCCTTTATAACAAGTGATCCTTTATGAATGTTATAAGCCTTTATGAAAGTTAACGTAGGTTTACAGTACTGTGCAAAAGTCTTGGCGCCTGCAAAAATAATATTTACAGTTTAGAGCACCGAGTATGTGTTCTATTTTACTAGTGAGTACTGAGTGAGTGAGTTATTTTAATATTACTAAATATACTAAATAAAACAAAAACATTATGAACACAAATGATATCACACGGAATATGGTGATTTTATGTACAGTATATTCATGTGTTCCATGTGCAAGTCTGGTATGACTTGTGGTTACGGTCAGAAACCTGGTTGACTCATTAAATTAAATCAGAAAGACACTTTATCACAAGCTGAGAAAAAAATTACTTTACACAGTTTGCATAGGGCTCTGAGACATTTGCACAGGACTGTATGTCACCTGTCATAAAAGGCTTCTGTAGATAATATTGTAGCGTTACGAAATCCTCCAGAGCTTTAAGTATGACTTCTTGCTATGGATGTGGTGACACATAACAGCTTTCTCTCAGGCCAAGCTTCCCACAAAAACAACAACCAGAAATTCCCACTAACTTTCCAAAATTTCTGACGAGGCAAGTTTACACGTGCTGAGTGGTCTGCAGGTGATTTCAAAAACAACAACAGAAAAAAAAACTCCCAACAGACTGAGAGCCTAACAACTGTAATGCATTCTGTCTAGAGCTTCATGGTGTGAGGCGACAGCAGCTTTGGATGTGAGAAGTAGTCACTGGCAGCTTTTTTTTTTTTTATTTCCCTTTCTCTTTTTTTGGCTCAGTAGATTTCTCTGAATCTTATTCAGGAAGTAAAAGATGTTAAGTAGCCATTGTGACGAGAGCTACTTCAGAGAAAGAAGCTTTGAGGAAAGTCACAGATCCTGCTTCCTGAACCAGGGCGTTCCACCATCATGCAAGATTGAGGAGAGAGAGAGAGAGAGAGAGAGAGAGAGAGAGGGAGAGAGAGAGAGAGAGAGAGAGAGAGAGAGAGA
>JBBPCX010071222.1:0-10158 GCA_037974365.1 Hydrocynus forskahlii
TGTGGTACTTCGTACTGGGGGTGTGTAGATGTGGTACTTCGTACTGGGGGTGTGTAGATGTGGTACTTCGTACTGGGATTGTACAGATGTGGTACTTCGTACTGGGGGTGTACAGATGTGGTACTTCGTACTGGGGGTGTACAGATGTGGTACTTCGTACTGGGGGTGTATAGATGTGGTACTTTATAGATGTGCGTCTGGTGTGTGACGTTCTCTAGAGACACAGGAGTGATAAATGAAGGCTGAACAAGATGGCAGAGGCTAAAGGCTACATGTAGTATGAAAACATATATTAGAAAAAGATGTTTGGGTCACTTTATTGTCTACGTCAACATGTTTACAAGGCACATCAATTTGGCTGAGACAAACAGGCCCCTGTAGATCATATTTAAACCCTCTTTTGAGCTAACGGACTGACCAGCCCCTAATGTTATCTGATGGCTTTCCCAGCCGGCTATGTCGCACATGGACTGAAAAGACTGGGGCTAGGACGGGCTGACTGCTAAATTGGTGGGTAGCACACACACATTGGGTCAAGCAGGTTTATTATTATTTCAGCCATATACACAGTACACAGTGAAACAACTTTCCTCCAACAACACAAAGTACAGAAATAGACCCACAAAGTACAAAAACAGACTCACAATGAACAAAAGCAGACCAACAATGAACAAAATCAGACTCACAGAAACAAAAACAGGACACCGCAAGACATGAGCACAGACAGGACAAAATACTGAAATCAATGTACATGGATAATCTCCACTCTGCCAATCAAAAGTCTGTATATTGTTCTTTAAAGGTCCATCACCACATATTTCCTTCTCACCCGAAATCCTTACCAAGTAAGACTGTAATTATCTGTATACTTTTTACTGTTGTAGCAGAACCACCCATTAGGAACTGCACTTTGTATAACGTTGCATTTTGTATAATGTCAGATTAAATGTCGCAGGTTACATCTGGGGTGTTCAGACCTGGAAGGCTGGTTTTTGTTGAATTTGTCGCCAGCTTAAGTGAGTGTGTTTGAGGAGGGGAACTACCAAACTGTGTTGGATGCCACGGGCCGGGCACCTGTGAATTGCACTTATTGGCTACAACAAATCAGAGTCTGCCTCATAATACTTATTCACGAGGCATGAAATCACCATGCCCTCTGATATGAAACGAACTGATGTCGAAACTGCCCACGGCATAAAGCCAGCGGTGCTGTCTGTTTCCAGTCTCAGAAGGTTTATTGCTTCTTGGGGCATCTGTCATTTTTGAAGCCTTTACGACGTGCATGTCTGTCTGTTTTGTAGATTTCACTGAATCATTTAATGTGTAAGGGTGAATCCTAACTCTGGATGTCATGGGAGCTTGGTCAATAACCAAGCTCAGGTCTAGTTCATGCTCTGTGTCAGGGCTCTCCAAGTCTCGTACATTAACACTGGCAGGTTCATATGACGCACCTGAGCTCTATTTGAAGCCCCTGGGTCGAATGTAGGGCTGTCAGTCAAAAGGTGGTGATGAACATGCTGTCTGCTGGGGTTTGCACCTACACAGCAAAATGGAAAATGGACAGTGTAAAACATAAAGTCACATTTTCAAGCCGTGTTACACCATTATACCCCTAGAAGTACTGTAACTCTTTAAAACTGGATAAAAATATGACATCATTACCGAAAGAAGAACTTCGCCAACCTTCTGCTCAACCTTCTGAAGCACCCTGTCAAGGATTCTCTTTCTTTCTTTCTTTCACTCTCTCTCTCATGCCCTCCATGTTTGGCTTTCCCTTCTCCACGGCGGGCTTAAGGCCTGAAGACAAAAGTCAAAGACGATAAAAGAGAGGAAGGCAGGGAAGGAGCGAAGGTTAAAAGCAAAAAGAAGAGCCCTTCAGAGGACGTTGCGCCTTTCAAAACAAGCAACCTCTCAAGGACAAGAAAGAATGAAGCGAGGTGTTTGAAAAGAAGGGGGGGGGGGCCGGGTGCATGCAGTCGACCTGGAGAGGAGAAAGAAACGCAACAGCATGGACGAATAAAAGCAAGTGAAAAAAATTGCCTGGGGCAGGAGAAACCCAAGGCCAGAGCCTGAAGAACAAAAGTGAGACTCTATTATATCTCAGATCGCCGAGTAGTAAAATGTAATTATATTATATATCGCAGCGGTTTAGGTTGTCGCTAACATTTAAACACTGATACTTCGACAAGGCCGTCCTGCCTAATCGCAAACTATGGGTGGTCGGAAAAGGGAAAACTCTGCTCCGTGCAGGGGTCGGGGAGAAGGCAGTGGGTCCCTCCCTAAGCCTCCATATATTACGCTCGCCCAGAAAGAGCGAGGGATGGACAACCGGGGCGAGTTAAAGACGCCGAGTGATTTAACCACCATTTATTCAGAGTCTCCCCCCGTGACATCTGGCCTTTGACCCGGGACGCTGGCCTTTGTTGCGTGGTCAGGTGCCAGCTCGCAGGACGGCGGGACGGGATTCCACTCGCACACACAAAAACCACTGAGAATTAACAACAACGGAAAAAAAAGACTTTGAAAAAAATCATCTTGCTGTCGATCTTTAACTACCATTTCACATGCTCCACCCAGCCCCATCCAGCCTGTCACATATTTACGATTTATCCGTAAATCAGGTCCGCAAATCATTTTTTGCGGCTAAATATTTACATCTGGGAAGATTTGCCTCGCCCTCCAGACGCCATGGCGGGGTACCCAACATAAGCTCTATTAAATCAGCTCGGACTGATGTTTACAGAGTTAAAGGCCAAAAGAGAGCCAACCGCTCTGACAGAAACCCGATGCCACTGTTTAGCTCACGTAGCTATTATTCTCACTTCAAACAACAGTTGAATCTGCTTTTTTAGAATCGGTTCGTGATTTATATCAATACAGCACTTCAGAATAAAAAAAAAGAATCAAATCCACAAAGCAAGTAGAACTAACCGCTCTAGGGCTTCACTCACATTCAGCAGGCACGCTCTTAAAAAGAGTCCCATAAAACTGAACTGTTAAATGAAAATGGACTGAAATTAACTAAACAATTAAGTTTATTAAATATTATGCTACTACAACAACAACCACTACTACTATTACTACTACTACTAATACGAATTATCAGTAGTGGTAGTTGTAAGAGTAGTAGTATATGCCTGAATGCTAATAATAACAGATTTACAGAGTTATGTACCACATTAAATAGAAATCATAAATGGATATTCATGCTGTCGCCACCGCTGGACAGGCTTATCCTCCTCCTCTGTGGTCGGTTCAGCTCCTGATTAGGCCGCCCTGCTCAGGACGTGGTCCACTCCTCCACTCGGCTCTCACTGGCTGAGGGTCTTTAACGCTGGATGTCAACGTTGGGTTTCACACCAGAGAACTGCTTCAAACCCACACTACAGGACACTGAGTGGTGAAAATATCAAACACCGAGATGGCCTGACAAGACTGGGAGTATATCAGTAGAGCAGTAAAATGTTATAGACACAATCTGGAAAGATAATATTTTAAGACCAGCCTGATTTCAGCAGCCCAGAAGTCGATTATCCTGTAGTGTGGGCCAGGCATAAGATATACTTAAACAAGTGTAATATAATATAATATAATATAATATAATATAATATAATGGAACACTTTTTTGTTTTAGTTTGCACCATGAGGTGAAATGTTAGATAAAAACATGATGTAGTTGAAATTCCTACTTAGAAAAAAAGCATATCTTCTCAACACCAATCCCCCAACTCCCCCAGGAGAAGAGCACCACCAATCCTCCTGATCCATGACCACTGTTTTTATTTGAAGTAACAATTTAACATTTCTTCAAACCTTGTTTGTCCATCATGCTGGAGTGCCGTTAGAGGCCACAGCCCATCAGTTTGTGTCAGAGCTTCTCCAGTCCTGGTAGCTGTTGCTCAGTTGTTGGGTCTCTTGGCTGAACAGTTTTGGGAGGCGGACCACTCTTAACCTGGCAGCCACACTGATGTGCGTAAAAAACAAAACGTACTTGCTGGCACCACCCTGTCAGTTTCATTACAGTGCTGTGAATGTTCCACCACCCAAACAGTATCTGGACCACAGCTGTCCTGTGGTCAGAAACTGACCAGTGATGAATGGCTTCAAAGGTGGTCACAGGCACAGTCTAAAATTCTACACCCAAGCCGGATAATGGCCCTCATAAAGTGGCCCGTGAGTGGATATTTCTCCGAAAGTGGACGATAAATGGTGTGCATATACATTTATATGAAGAAAGATCTATGGTAAATTCCAATAGCTCTTCCATCTGTGAAGGAGCCTGCTCCCCGGAGAGAGGGCCTGTTCAGAAGAGGGTCATGCTTGGTCCGAAAGCCGCAGGCGCAGCCTTGTGCTCTTTAAGAACAAAGGCGTGATTTAGGCCGGCTCATCCCTGCTCTCACGCTGGCCCAGACCCACTCTGTTCCGCTCTTTGTTGTGTGTCCACCCCTCGGCCGCCGGCGGCTCCTCCGGGCTCCGCGAGGACGGTCTAGAGGCTTAGCGGGCAGGATCAAAAGAGCGGGAAAGAGCACTGGCTTTCAACTCAGTAGCGTGGCGGAGATTAGAGAAGAGACATCTGAGGGGCTGCAATAAAGCAGCTGGGCGAGCCTGCAGGGAGGGAGGGAGAGAGAGAGGGAGAGAGAGAGAGAGAGAGAGAGAGAGAGAGAGAAAGAGAGAGAGACAGAGAGAGAAACAGAGAAAAAGAAAGGGAGAGAGAGAGGGAGAGAGAGAGAGACAGAGACAGAAAAGAGAGGGAGAGAGAGAGAGAGACAGAGAGAGTGAGAGACAGAGTGGTAGAGAGAGGGAAAGAGGGAGAGAGAGACACACACAGAGAGAGATAGACAGAGTGGTAGAGAGAGGGAAAGAGACAGAGAGAGAGAGAGAGAGAGAGAGAGACAGAGTGGTAGAGAGAGGGAAAGAGGGAGAGAGAGAGGCAGAGCATGAGAGACAAGAATGGTAGAGAGAGCGAGAGAGAGAGAGAGAGCGAGAGAGAGAGAGAGAGAGAGAAAGAGAGACTGTTCATTAATCTCTAATTGACGTGCTCATGTGGTTTCAGACACTGTAGGACACGCTGGTGTCTGTAAACATGTGTAAAACCTCTGCCCTGGATGTTACTATCCTGGTGCTGCGTGTATTTACAACCATCCCTCAGCACATTTAGAGAGTGTGGGTCACCAAAACACTAACAGCTAAAAATACACACTCAGATCAAATCCAAACTGCACAATAAATTAAACAAGGAAAACGACACACAGATGAGAAAACAAAAAAACCAAAACGCACTCAATAAAGTAAAGTGGCCCCTTATAGTCACCTGTGAACACCCCACACAGTGTGAACAATGTGAAATTCTTTCTCAACATTTAACCCATTCACCAAGTGAAGCAGGGGGCTGCCACCAACAATGGGAGCAATGCGTGGGGACAGTACCTTGTTCAAGGGTACCTCAGTGATGACACTAGCAGTGTTGGTATTCAAAACCACAACCTTCTGTTCGCAGCGGCAATGTCCTAACAACTGGGCCACCAGCTGACCCTCAAACATCTTGTGGAACCGCCCAAACTGGGACTTGAACCTTGAACCCTCAAATTAAAACTGTGCTATCCAGGCCCCACTGAGCTCACCAGCCCCAAAGGTCATGGCAAAGGGTGCACCCAGATTTGAACCAGGGACCACTTAATATGTGTAACTTCGGTCAACTTCGGCCACAAAACGTTCCACATATCAGTGTTAAATGGGGACCTGGGCTGAAGTTCTTCATAGAACTTCATAGTTCCCACTTGAGTTGCAACCCATATTTTGTCCACAGAGCTAACCACTGAAATCCAAAGATCATATACGATAAGACCCTTAACCAGTCCCACGGGTTGGAAATTTGCACTGTTACAGCGGCAGAGTGGACAGAACAAGAAAAGAGAGCAGAAGCAGCAAAACCCCTAGACTATAAACTAAACTGTATACCATGCAAAAATATTACATGAATGTAAATACAGCATTCATGTATTTTTGTATGCACACAGTGGCAGAAGCTGTTGTGAAGTGAAGTTTCTGGTTAAGCATGTGGATCTACTGTCGGGACATGAAAAACGAACACTGTGCCTCAGAACTGGCACGCATGCAAGTATCTCTAATGCAGGCATGATGTCCTCAGATTTGGGATGACTTGCACATCAAAAGGGAGGAGTGCGTGCAGAGGTATAGGGGAGTGATTCAGGAGGAAAAGAAGAGAGCAGACAGGAGATAGGGGTGGATTTATTGGCAGAGAATGGATGGGTTTAGCAGGTGCGCGGGGCAGGGGAGAGCGGCGCTGCAGGCAGGCCTGTGTGAGGTCAGGATCAGGGGCGAGGGAAGACTGCAGGTGTGCAGGGGGGCGGGTTCATCTGTGTTGAGGGACTGAAGAGTGGAGTTAAAGTCGTACTCGCTTGTATTGGGTGGGATGCGGTGCTCCAGTCCAGCGACACAGAAACATGCCCCTAGTCTGTGACCCTAGGGGCAGCTGGTGGTCTGGTGGCTAGGCAGTTGCCCCGGTAATCAGAAGGTTGTGGGTTCAAATACCAGGAGAGTCAATGGGACCACTCAGGTACCCTTAAGGAAGGCACTGTCCCCACTCGCTGCTCCCCCACACTCTGGGAAATGGGTTAAATTCAGAGGACTAAGGCCAAGTCCACACATACACGGGTGTTTCTGAAAATGAAGGTTTTTCTATGTGTTCTGGCCTTTTGTCCACACGTAAATGGCGTTTTGGGTCAGTGTGAAAACTCCGGCCAAAGTGGCAATTTTTGAAAACACATATGACGTCACAGTATGCGCCATGTTTCCATTAGGTTTTCATCTACAATGCCTGACGTGTAGAGAGTACCACTGCTCTCAACCTCGTTAGAAGGTTTGGCATGTTTCCACTCGTGCGCGGAGTTTCTGTCCTTCCAGTATGAAGGACGTACACGTCAGAGTCGGCTTCGGATGCTAAACACAGACACTGTCTCTGGTGATGACGTCCCCCCTCCAAAGCTTCTGATTGGTCAGCGATGCTGTACGGTTTAAGGTTATATTGCCACCTGCTGCCTTGGCGTGTTTTGACAGCGTTTTTCTCGATTGCGAGTGGACGGAGATATTTTTGAAAATGTCCTCGTGTGGACGTGATTAAAAAAAATAAATAAAAAATCTCTATTTTCAGAAACACCCATGTACGTGTGGATGTGGCCTAAGAGACTTCCTTTGGGATCAAGGTAGCCTATAAAATGAAAGTTAAGTCAAATAAAAGAAGAAAAAGTGGAAGCATACAAGGAACAGCAAGAAAGGGACAGGGGTGGGAAGAAAGTGCATGAGGACAAAAGATGTGGGAAGGCAAGAATTTGGGGAGAAATGGGGAGGGTGTGAGTGTGAGTGGGGCAGTTTATAAGAATGGGGACAAGATGCTGGGGTTGTAGCGAATGGGCCAAAGGATGTAGGAGAGCAAGAGTGCGTTGGGGCGAAAGATGAGATAAATAATGAGATAAAAAGGGTGTGTTCAACTGGGTAGATGGGTGGAATGAGGGTAGATAACCTGATTATGTAGTGTTGGGGTAGGGCTACACTAGGACAGGTGTGTTCAGTGACAGACAAAGGGGGAAACGGTGCACCAGGCCGAGGTAAAGGTAAACTTGTGTTGACAGGTGGGTGGGTTCCACAAGGCTGGACAGCAGATGAGGCCTGAGTGTCCACTGGACTTTAGAGAGGGAAGCGAACAGTAAAGCAGTAGAGCACATCTCAGTGCAGCCTCGCATCTAATCTCTGACCAGATGTGTGCCTGCAAGCAAAAAATGTCCCGTCAGCATCTCCACTATTCTTCCTCTGTCCTTCGTCTCTCCTTTTTCATCAAAGTTGCCTCTGTGCTCTCAAATGTTCTTTCTTTTAAATTATTCCATGAGCATAACATCAAATTACTGGTTGAACCCTTAATAAATCCATTGAACTGCTTTGTTTCTTTGAGTTCCTTTTTTTCAAATTCATCTTTCCAGATGAATTTCTCTCACATTGCAGTTGCTTGTTCCTCTTTGTGGAATCAAACCCTTTATTGCTAGGTTGAGTCTTGAGCATATATGTTAATTTCATGCAGTACTGACCCAACACAGTTCTGTCAGAATCTGATTATATCCACAAAAAAAAAATCTCTGCAGAATCTCTGCAGTCTGTCAAAATTCTTTCTAAACCCAAGTGTCGCCCACAAAAATTCTGTCGAAGTCTGACTGTAACCTGACAAAATTTCTTCCTAACCCGACTATTATCCATCAGAATGCAAACCAGCAAAAATCTCTCCGAACCACCCTATAGCCCAACAAAATTCCCTGTAAAACCAACTATAACCAGACAACATTTTTTCGGAACCTGACTTTAACCCAGCTAAATTCTGTCTGATGAGGTTTGAATGTACATTGGATGTAGTAAGGTATTTTATCACATGTTACAACACAGAGAAAGATTGATAGTGAACATCTATCTTACACTTTACCCACCTATCCCCAACCCTTCCCTTTACTCGTTACAGATCAGACTCGTTAGCGTCTGAGCCTCAGTCTTAGCCTTTCCCAACAAACTTGCCAACAGTTTGACCAGTTGCCAAGTCATAGCCATAATCACTCTTTAGGCCAGAAATAGTCTAATGTTTTGTGTTACCGCTGCTTTTGGTTTACTGGCAATTTCCTATCTGAATTCCTGGCCAGCTGCAATTTCTTTGTCAATTTTAAACCATTAAAATTTTTCAGCAAAATTCCATCACCACCTGACCACAGCCAGACAACGTTCAACTGATTTGCATCTGAATTGGCCTGATCCCGACCCAAACCCAACCCCCACCAACCAAGACCAAATAAAAGTTCACATTCCTTATAATAGCGTGTGTCAGGGTACCTTGCAGTGGTGATGATCATCATCATCAGGGCATCAAAAAAATGAATAGATCAATGACTGAATAGCCTAGTCATGAACTTTAGCCAGACCTTAGCAAGTATTCAAGCAAAATGACCTGAACCTGACCAAACCCGCACACAAATAGCTCAGCATTCCTCCAGCACCGCTTGGGACTAGAACTGCTCGTGTGAGGAACACTTTCTCAAGCATATTTCATACTTTATGTTTGAGTCCATCATTACCACAAATGTCCAGGGTCTTAGGTGTTCTCAGATGCTAAAGGTATTAAAACCCAGACCTCACAAAAGAGTGGAAGGGTGGATGACGAAAATGTAACCAAAGCAGCGGCGGTCACCTGATTGTAATTCTTGATGAGAATCGTTGCTGTACAAGACCACACCCTGTTGCTGATCTTTGTTTAAAACCTCTGAAGTCTAGTGGATGCCTGGTCTAAAGGACGAGGGATTCATTTTTTAAATTCCCACCTAAATGAACAGAAGACACCATCTCGAGCAAGAAAATTCCTCCATGACCAGGCCCTCACCCATATAAACTGATGAATCTGTGTAAGCTCTTAGTCCTCTGTGTGTGTGTGTGTGTGTGTGTGTGTGTGTGTGTGTGTATTGGTGGGTGGTCTGGCAAAGCCTCTCTCTGTTGGGTTTCGTCTGGCCTGAAACGCTCCCTCCCTCTCTGCTGGTTTAAGCAGCCATCAGGGAAACCGCGGCCGCTGTAACATCCAGTTCGGATTTTATCGCACGATGTGAATGCGTCCCTGGTGGAAGAGCTCGGCAAACCTCAAAGGCCTGGCTTCCATCGATGTCTGAAAACACAGATCCTGTCTGAAAGCTTTGAAGAGCCCATTCTCACAGCTCTGAGAAAAAAATGAAGCTGATGAAAAGACGAAACGATGGACGAGGTGGTTTTGGATGAGGGAGGTCACATGCAAAGTTCACATTACATAGCTGATTGACAAGTCCTCAGCCTCATAACTGCACACACCCAGGTATCGTCCAGCAAAAACACAAATGTTATTCATCGAGCTCTGAAACAGCCAGTGTGTTCCCTTAACCAGCAGAGCACCAAGACTACTGGAGATATAAATATACATACACTATATCGACAAAAGTATTGGGACCTGTTTTTCAGGGTTTGGACCCCTTACTTCCAGTGTGGACCCAGTTTGGGGAAGAACCTTTTCTATTCCAGCATGACTGTGCCCCAGTGCACAAAGTGAGCTCCATAAAGACGTGGCTGGAGGAGTTCAGTGTGGAAGAA
>JBBPCX010071223.1:0-10158 GCA_037974365.1 Hydrocynus forskahlii
TCAGCCAACCACTAACCATGAGTGAAAGAAAAGTTTGTGTTATCATTCATATTCTCTGAAAAATGGTTAAGAAATCATAAATTCTGCCAGGGTATGTAAACTACATGTAACAATTTAGCATGCATATATATTCATGTTTATTTAATATAAAAATGCCCATGTGAGTTTTACTTTTATTTACTTCAAGACATGAAAACAGAAATGTAACCGTTTAGTTATACAAACAAATTTTTTGAACGCTGCCATGGCAGCTCTCCTGCAGGGGACTTAAAAGTACTCAGCAAATCTGATCCTGACTGCATTTGCCACCTGTGCGCTGCGAGTACCTGGAAGTACCTGTAAAGTCTCTCAGGAAGTCTACCACACCGTATCAGGAGGATTTTTAAAACAGCAAAGTCAATTCGATGAATAGGCTGGTGTTAAACAGCATCAAACGAACAACAATGTAAAGTCAGTCAAGCGCAACTACAAAATGCAACAAAAACGTGTATGGCATTCGGAGCGCGTTCATTTATCCAAGATTCAAACGTCTGTGTGGACGAGGCTTTACAGCAATGCTACTAAGAACCGATAGCTAGAAATCATGATAGTGATTAAGTCAATTTGACCAGTTTAGGCTTGCATTTTCATAGTTGGATACAACACATAAAATGACGAAAACAATATATCACTCATATACATAGCAGTGAATAGTGATTTGACAGCAGGATCAGACCAAACATGCTACACATCCTGAGGACACATGTTCTGTTTGAGAAAGAAAAAAAAAATCACGGTTCTTCTTATCATTACAAAAATATTAGTGATGCGCCAATCCACGTTTTTCCAGTTCCAATCCGATTCCGATACATACCGATACAGATTCCGATATAATACATCCTTTTTACTTTAACATTAGCATTATTTTTGTTGAAATTGTGCTGGTTGTTAGTAAGGTTACATCACATAATAAATAAACTACTAACCACTTAACTACACTGAATTTAAAGGCATTCCAAAGGAATTTATTTACACTTCAGAAAAAGGTGGCAGCAACAGCTGTAAAATTTTGTAAATATCAAAAACACAACAATCTTGGCTGAATCATCTAAATAGTTCAAGTATTATGTCCATTCTAGCAGCAACAACTGTGTAGAAAATAACTGCAAACCTAATCAATTTAAAATAATGTGAATTCAGAGACACGACAGGGCAGAGTGTAATCTAACCACTTCTGTATTTAAGGTGGACTGGCCGAGTTACGAGATGCCCAACTTTAGCCTTGTCGTGTTTTGGTAGATAGAGAGAGAAGACGAGGGCAAAAACAGCCAACAAAACCCACAAAACAGCCCCTGAAAGAACCCCAAAGAGGCCTTGAGGGAGAGCTAGAAGTCTTCTCTGATATTCCTTTCAATTTTGGGTTGTCTGCTGTAAATTTGTTGCGTTTTTGGAAAACGTCAAAGAGCGTCTGCTGCCTGGTGTCTTCCACTGTTTGCTAGCATCTCCTAGTACAATTTGTCATGAAATCTCTGCAGGGGCTTGATTAAATTTGTTGTATTGTATGACGCAACTGTCCTTTCACCCCTCGACACGCTGGCTTTACACACACTGCAAGTAGTTGTCTTGCTTTTCGGCGTTTCCAAACTCTATTATATGCCACAGGTTCATGGTATGGGGGTGGTGACGCATCTCGTATTACACAGCGTCGAGTTCAAGGTCCAGCACAAGCTGCTAACTGGAATATAGAGAAAAAAAGAAATTTTAGATCTGTACTTTCAAAAGGCTAAAACATTAAAAGTTAATGAGTGAGTAAACTTCCATCCATTAGACTCACATGCAGGACTATAATGAGCTTCTTCATCGATCGCACTGGTAATTGCAAATGGGTCATGCGTTGCATTAAATGGACTGCAAAATTCAATCCAACTCAGCAAGTTCTCCCCTCTCACATTCCCTCGCAACACCAGGCTGAGGGGGGGAGGGCAGGAACAACAAATGCTTTTGTTAATATTTTGGGGAAGAATTTAAGTGGCCTGGTGGTTAGGGAGTCGCCCCTGCGATCAGGTTTTTGGTTTGAATACCAGGACTGCCAGTGGCAAAACTCGGGTACCCTTGAGCAAGGTACCATCCTGTCCAGGCACTGTGCTGGTGGCTGCCCACTGCTTCACTTTGTGAATGGGTTAAATGTAGAAAAAGAATTTCACGCTGTGCTGTGCTGTGCTTCGCTTCGCTAACAAGTGACTATAAGTGACACTTTCCTTTAAGTATCTGACAATAACAAAACACTTTGAGATGCAAGTCAGTCCTTCAATTCTAATAAATGCTCATGTTAGCCATCACAATATTCGGCAAACTATTCCAGGTGGAAATTGCTTCGTTACAGGATGCTGTTACAGAAGAAATAATAGCTGGAATTGAGATATGTCCAGTAACCAGAGTAAGGGCAAATGTGCACATACAAAACAACTATGAATGCAAAAAATGCCCTGGAGTAAAAAAAAAAAAAAACCCTCTTCCATTCAGACCAAGGCCTAGATACAGATTTTCTCCACTTAAGTTGGCCAGATAAATCTTGAAATGTCTTAAATACTGTAACTAAATATGGAAATGACAATGAAGTCAATTTGAGAACAAAAAAGCCCCCCATCATCTGTGTTAAACCTAGAAAGAGTTCAGAACTAGCAGACAATAAGAAGTTTTTAAACTTTTAAAGGCTCTTAAAAACGGTTGCAGCATCCCTAGCGAAAGCTGCAACAGGAAATGAACGATTCATTAATACAAAACCTTTTCTGAAACCTGACACACAAGGGTGTGTTAATGTGGGAGGAAGAGCCTTCTCTTCTTTCCTTAGCAGCAGCAGGGATTACATTGAGTGCTCTTCATATGAATCACCCCGACCCCCACCCACCCCACCCCCAACTCCCCATTTCTCTTTCTCTCCCTTTTTCTTGGCAAGAGGACAAAGCCTCTGCTGTCAATCACGGAGAAGTCCACTAGGGCCCTCCCACCTGCAAGACCAACTGTGAGTGTACTTCCCTATTGTCAACTGAGAGAGGAGAAAGTTGGGAGGCAGGCAGGCAAAGGAGAAGATAAAGCAATGACAAAAACAGAGGGTACAAAAGAGGGGGAGAAATGAAAAATGAGGTCAGGAAGAAACAGGGTGGGGAAAAGTAATGGCAGATAGATACAGAGAGAGAAAAAGAAGAAAGAACAGAGAGAGGGGACAGGAAGAAAAAGGAGACAGAAATGGTTGCAAAGTCTGTAAGACTTGTATGAAGTAGTGTTGTATCTAAGAGAGTGCAATTATGATTACATTTACCAAATCTTTAAATTCACAGCAACAAGGCTTTCCCCACAGAGCCCTTGTACAAAACAAAAAGCTGAAAGGATGTAAAAATATACATAATTAATACAAAACTGATTCATACAACTAACACAACCACTATACACAAACATAAATTGAACCTGTCCTGTCAAGTTAGACAAAATAATCTAGACAATTCCCGTCTTCACAAGCCTCTAAAATTGTGAGTAGAAAATAACACTTTTTCACACTTTTTCGTGACTTCAAGTACTTTTAAGGTAAAGATGAGAGTTTGTACAGGGTCGAGTTGAATACTATGTCAAGTGTTTTTATGTCTAATACTCATTAGAGGATCCTCTAATGACAAATATTTACCCTGGAAGTGGCCCATGTTAACTAGAAAAAGCCTAAACACAGCAAGAACGTAATCAGGAATGAAAGGAGGACAGAGAAACAGACGAGCAAACAGACAAGTAAAATGAATACAAAAGAGCAAAACAATAATTGAGACTGAAGGGGTAAAGAAGTTTCACATGGAGAGGTTTAAATTAAGTGGTGCCCCAAATGATCACGTCATGCTTGATTCCACCCAGAGGCAGAACTGGACATTGTTCTTGCTATGGCGCCATGCTGAGCTGTTCGCCTCATGTAAACATTGATGTCTCTTTAAAAGCAGTCACGCTCCTTTGATCTTTTAGGTTATAACTGTGGGAGCCAACGTGTCAAACTTCCAATGACAAAGTGAAAAACAGGGAAATGGGAAGAGATTGGCTGAAAAATAACAATGACTATATCTCCAAACAGGAAGTGAGGAGTCATGCACTATTAAAGAAGAAAAGAGCAATCTGAGGTGCAGCCAATAGGACCAGATTTGTGCTTGGTCAAGCAAATCTTTACAGGAAAAACTGAGAGATTAAAAAAGACCTTTGATAATCACTATGAACCAGTTGTAAACATTAAACTGATTTTATTAACCAGTCACCCACTAATTAAACACATTATGAAGTTAGCTGAAACAAATCTGGCCTTTATTTATTCCAAATAGAGCACATGTAGTGCAGCACAAATGAGATCAAGATTGAGAACGTTAAACACTGTTCTAGCACTGTGTTCTGCTATTAGATAATAATGATTCTGAATGACAAACTCTGAATACTGATTCTGCTGTATTGCATAATTTAATGTATATATCATCTTATGCATCTAACACAAACAATAAGATAAATACATTACAATAACAATGGGAATTAGAATAAAACTCCCACCCTTTACTACACGTGTAGTTCTCTGTGTGACGTGGCACTTTGCATGGGGCTCCGGCTGAGTCAAAGTGTGTGAAGGTAGAGCTCTCTATTTAAAGGCAGCAGATCTGAACCATAGGATTAAGAGAGTGCTCACAACACTCCTTTTAAGTGGCCTTTCGAAAGAGCTGCTTTTAAAAATAGAGTAATCCATGTGGTGACGGAGTTAGTCAGGCTGACCTGCAACATGCCTCAATGATATCAGTGAGACCATGTATGAGAGGAGTGGTTTGAAACAACAGATTAGCTAAAGCAGGTGACTGTGACATGCAAACACAAGCATGAAGACAAATGTACACTAACACGGACATACTCTCGTTCTTACACACACTAGCTTTGGCTTTTCTGAGAACAAACACCTACATCAACTGCCGCATACATGCATCAACATCAAACTAAGGAAGCTAAAAAAGCATCTACTCCTAAGTCTTCGCCATGCATAAAAGCTCCCAACAAAGGGCACACAGAGGAGTGGTGTGGTGGCGTTGACTAATTTGCATTCCAAACCAGAATCAAATAAGACTCAAGCTCGTAATCTCATTAGTGCTGACGATGTTGGAAGGAACACCATAAACCTTAAACTTGTCTCACTGAAAAGCATTCATTGAATCACAAAACTGATTTAGAATTCCTGCAACTCTTACTATGACAGTCAAGGGTAAGGACTGCAAAAGTGTCTGCGCAAGAAATAAGAGCCATTTCAAACTGTGTAAGGAGTCACTTATAAAGGGTGCTACTTAAAAACCCCAGGGATCCTAAAAGGTAGGCATCCATTGCAGTGAAACACTTGCAAAATTTCACCTGGGGGGTTGTAGAGCAACTGTGCAGTGCAATGATTTAGCTTACAAAACAGCCAGATGGCAAACTAGCAAGTGAGTGAGCTACCTCCCTTTTTTGTGTGTCTCTCCCCAGACGTAAAGAAGTACATCACATAGAGGCAGACAACATACATTTCGCTAGCAACCCTATCAAATCGTGTTAGCCGTTAGCCTGTTAACGAGCTATTCCTGAATGTTTAATTAATATACACTCAATTTAGCATCATAAAAATTATTTTTATATTTTACACTGTAGAACAATGAAAAGCAGAGAAGCTGAAGTTAGGTCAAAAAGTAATGTCCAGGGGTGTGTCTGAAATCATACACTTACGTGAGTGCACTGGAATGTAGTGCATAGTGCGCACTGAGCACTCAGCCTAAGTGACGGACTAACATTTGATTACAACAATGAGTAAGTAAACATATACATACTACAACACAGAACATTTATAACAAGTATAACCCATCTACGACCGCCTAACCGGCCAAATAACTGCTCTCCTAAGTCGGTATAATCGCAAACTCAAAATAACTGTCGTCGGAGAGTGACAGAGTACACACCGCAGTATACATCAGTCAAATAGGTTTATTAACGTAATTTACATTTATACGAAGCAGCTGCCTCTGCTTGTGCTTGCACCGGCATTTCATTGATGGCCGCCATTATTCAACTCTGAAAGCTTGTCGAAAGTCACTCCCCTTCTACTATGAAGTCAAAATGGTGTCCGTTTACTGCGAGTAGTGTCCATCATTCCGCACTGCGTTTTTTGGTCGTTATCAGTGCACTATCCAGGAGTTTTACCTTGGTTGTCCGTGTGAACGCTCTATGCACTAAAACATAGTGTTCGAAGTGTGCAAGTACGCGATTTCAGACACACTCCAGGTCATTCAGGAGCACCTCTTCTTTAATTTCAAAAAGCAATGGATGTATTTGTCTATGGACATTTCAAACACTCTCTATCTCACACATTGCTAATGAAGTCAATAATGTTCCGCTTTTTTCCTGGATGGTCAAGTTCATGTTGGTTCATTCAGAGCCTCTGAATCTTTTGCTCAGCACCAGTTGCAGGATCTTCAGAAACAGTATTCATAGTGAGCAACATTCAATAGCAAGGTAATGTATAGAACTCACTATGGCAAATCTTTCCACTCATTTTGCTAAATCTTTGCAGACAGCAGTCACTGAGTGTTTGTTAAGATCATACTGTAAAGAAAAGGATAAAATCGACCAACCCTGCGCATGCAAACCTGTGCTCATTCTTCACTCAGCAAGCAGATAAGGACAAAAGGTGCATTGTGCATGTTTGTGTGTAGGCCTGTCTAATAATCACATGGCTGGCCTCTTCCACGCTCTCGCTATGCAAAGCTGGAAGCGACTAGATTTAAGACATCCCTGACTTACATCCTGATTCTAAGCTTTATACAGCAAATTAAAGCATACTGGACATGAAAAAGCTGCTATTCTTTGGAACACTGCAATTTAATGTTCTCCATAAAAGTAAACCTCAGCAAAGTAAATTTAAAAGCCTGAGTTAACATCAGGCACCAGATAACACACACACACTTTTTTTCACTCTTTATAATAAACAGTTTTATATGTGAAAATAAAATAAAAATGGCCAAGCCGAAGGATGTTTTCATGGAAGCAAGAAGGTTTACCAAAACCAGCGTGGACAGAAACATTAACTGAAATGGATGAGTATCTGTTCTTATTACGGATATAAATCTAGGGATTCAAATTGCCAATCCATGAGAATTGCAAGTCTACAAGTTTTCTGATTTCTTTTATCTATGCTGGCATGTTTTTTTTTTCTTAAAAACGATAGCAACACGCAGATAGGCTTAGCAGATTTTTTTTCTTTGACTAAAAACACCTAAATAAAACCAAATGCTGTACAAAAACTAATTTAATCCATTTTAGGAGATTATAGATTGTCTGTTCCTACAGATAGATTTGAGCCTACAGCCAGCTACTTGCCCATCATTTCAGAATTTTAGAACTGTTTATCAATCAGTTTTATATTTAAGAAGTTAATTTTCAAAAACAGACAAACGGCATCCTTTAAAAGGGGACATATTATACCTCTTTTTAAACAAGTTATAATAGGTCTATGGGCTATACAAAACATGTTCATAAAGTTCTTTGCACAAAATTACTCTCACTATTATCTCTTTTCCACCAGGGCCATGCACTAGCAACAGCACTAGCACGCATTTCCACAGGTTTCAGCACCGAAATTGTGTAGCAAAATGTTACCACGGTTACATTCACAGAGCGCTCTAGAATCTTTGGTTATTTACGAACACAGTTCACAAGGCAACATTATAACAGGGTAAAGCTTGGTATACATATTTTCGGGGAAAGGACACGGTGGGCCGAAAAGTTATTTTGCTTTTTATGAACTTGCTCATTAAGCTTTGCACTTACCTTACCTACACTGGGCCTTATCATAAAAACAGTGCAACCAATCAGAGCAGAGATCATTTACATACATGAGTCTCTTTTACATATAAAAGCCTTAAAGGCAAGAATATTATTCCAAACTCTGACGTCACAAACAGGGCTAGAAATTGGGCATATGTACCCTTTAATAATGAGCACTACAGCTGTGCAGCCAGTGCAAAAAACAAGTAGGGCTGCAACAATCGAATTTTTTTGGAATCGAGTATTCTGTCGATTTTTTTTCATCGTTTAATCGAGTAATCGGATAAATCATACTTTTGTGTTTTTAAACAACTATATCAATAGTGTGTTATACAACATGAAAGGCCTCTTAAAATGAGCAAGCTATTTTCTGTTATCCATAAAAGAAGGTTTTTATTCAAACAACATTTTTATTAGATCAAACTTAAAACCTTTGGCGTACTGGCTCCAGAAATAAGCCCATTTAATGAACAGTGCAACATTTATGATGTACATGAAAAAAACTATTAAATACAACTTCACAAACATAGGTTAGCCTAATTATTCTTAGTTTTATCTTAATTAAAAAAGGAAAAAGTGGTGTACCCCCTGTAACAGCCCGTCTGAGAATATAGAATGAATAACAAAAAGTATAAAGGTACAAAATAGCAAAAAATATATATTAATAAATTCAAGTATTACTAATCCAACTTAAACAGTACAGTTCAGTTTCCAGCTGTATCCAGATGAGGTAGCTAGGTAGAGTAGAATGCAAAGCTGAACCGAAAGCATCCTCACATGTACTGTACTTCTCCATGCCGCTCGGAGCCTCTACAAGGTGACGTGTTTTAGGATTGCTAACAGATATGAACGCTAGCGCTTGTTAGAACATACAGTCTCTGTAATTATTTGTAGGCTGTGTTATGAGTCGATAGTGACGAGGCATGACAAGTAGCAAGAGGGCAAATCTCACTCCTCATCTCTCCCTCCCTCACAGTGCATATACTCACACCGAACAGTTACATCTCAAAACACGCCTTCCCCATACATAAGGTACATAAGGTCCCCATTCATACAAATGTACTGTTGTGGTAGGTCAGGTCCGTTTTACCTTGTAAACACTGCACTACGTTGTCTGCCTTACGCAGTGTAAAATGGTCCCACACTTTAGACACTTTCTGCCTTTTACACACACCGGGATCATCATTTTCCGCCATTTTCATACAGACCAAAATATACGCACCTTCTTAAATCTTCGAAATGTGTGTCAGTTACAACAGTCCGTGTGAAACGATGATACCGGAGCTGCGCAGTGTCTACACAGCGGGAGTGATACGATACCAGAGACATTTTAGATAGATGGATTTTGGTGACATAAATGAAACGAAGCCTTGAGGCAAAGAATTAGCCTCGAACATTTTTGTAATCGAATTATTCAAGTTACTCAAATAATCGTTTCAGCCCTAAAACAAGTTAATTCTCATTTATCACCATTCAGGTCTGCTTTTCTCAGACATTAATTTGAACAGATATTAGATTAGACCCGAAACTGTATTAATATTTATTCATGTAATATAGAGTTTATAAGCGGGTCAGTTCAGGCCACAGCTGAGCCTCTTTAATGTTTGGAGCTCAGAAAGGGGGGTTAAAATGCATCAAATGTTTAGTAAAAGTGTTTACCATGGTCCTAAGAATGTTTTAGCTTACAAACAACTAATAAAGATAAAAAAGCAAACAGAGCGACTAAAACACAACAAATACGGGTGATGTTAGCTTCTCGCTCGAATTATCCGTTACATAGCATTGTTAATGATCGTTTAATACAGCGTTTGAAAGCTGAACTCCCGGGGCAGTTAACAGCTAGGCTAACTACAGCCCATCTGGCCGATCTTCTCCCAGAGACCAAGGCGAGACAGGCAGGGGAGCGCTGCCCGCCCCATTCCGGTCCGCTACGCTATGGCGGCGGCGATGAAATCTCTAGTGTTGCCATTGCTGTCGTAGCACCGCCCATAACCATTGTGACTTGTGTGGTTCCGAATTTGGGACCAGCAACTTCATGGTGCCGTGCCGAAGCCAGCTTTTTGGCACCAGCACCTATCATTGTTTGGTCGACACATGCAGAACCAGTTCTAGATTGGGCACCGGCATGGCACCAGCACCGCGGCGGTGGAAACCAGCTGATAGAGAGATCTCACTATAATTCTTGACAGTTTCAGTCCCTTTCAAAATAAGCCGTTTAAGGGCGTGGCCAGCAACTTTTATGCAAATAAACTGTTGCTGGCCAAGCCTCACCCATCCCATGCTTCCGCTGAGCATTTACCCCACCTGAAAATGGCAGAAAAAAGAGGCGCT
>JBBPCX010071224.1:0-10158 GCA_037974365.1 Hydrocynus forskahlii
GAGGGTGGTTTGAAGGCAGGAGGTGTGTGAAGGCAGGAGAGAGTGGTTTGAAGGCAGGAGAGGGTGTGTGAAGGCAGGAGAGAGTGGTTTGAAGACAGGAGAGGGTGTGTGAAGGCAGGAGAGAGTGGTTTGAAGGCAGGAGAGGGAGGTTTGAAGGCAGGAGAGCGTGTGTAAAGGCAGGAGATGGTGGTGTGAAGGCAGGAGAGCGTGTGTAAAGGCAGGAGAGGGTGGTTTGAAGGCAGGAGAGGGTGTGTGAAGGCAGGAGAGGGTGGTCTGAAAGGTGAGTCAGGTTACCTGGCTGTAATCCACGTTACTGAGCCCCCCGCAGCAATCCAACTCGAGTTTTCTCTCAGACACAGCCTCACGGCTCATACACACACACACACGCTTACACACACTCCACGCTGCAGGACATCTGAGAAACATTAACTTGTTTTGAGACTCATGCTAGTGTTGTTATCAGAGGCAGACATGACAGTTTACCTCTGACCAACTTCGGCCGCACTGAACTATGGGTAATGTAGTTCACCGGGTGCTTGCGTTGTAGTCCATTAATCCTATTGGCTGAACAGTGAGACAGGCGTTCGATGAAAGAAATGGATTGTTTCCATAAAACATTCTATCAGAAATTAGCTACTAATGATCAAACTTTGGTCAACTACAGAATATAAATATTACATTAGAAATGAGATATTACTTATCATTCTGATCAATGGCGGAATTTAAATATTCTATTAAGAATTAAATATTACTTATCAATTTGATCTTCAACATCTGAGTATTGTTAGAAATTAGCTACTGATTGTCCCTCTGATCAAATACAGAATTTAAATATTCTCTTAGAAATTTTCTATTACTTTTCATTCTGATTGAAATATTCTGTTTGAAATTAGCTATTGATCATCATTCTGATCAAATACAGAATTTAAATATTCTATTAGAAATGTTATATTACTTTTCATTCTGATGTACTACAGAATTGATCCTGATCATTTTGTGTGGAAATTTTGTTTGTTTGTTTGAATGTGTGTACTTGTGTGTGTGTGTGTGTGTGTGTGTGTGTGTGTGTGTGCATGTCTGTGTGTGTGTGTGTGTGTGTGTGTGTGCATGTGTGTGTTTTCTTTATTCCTCAGAATTAATCAGACTGTTTCTGTTTCTGTGCCTTTGAGACTGATATATGTCAAATGTGTTGTTTTTTGTGTTTTTTTCAGCTCAGCTTAGTTTATCTATGGATAAACTTGGGTGGTGGGGGTTGAAAGTTTTGAAGTGTTTACATATTACATCACACTCATAAAAAAAACATTAGGAAAATTTAGTTCTGAGCCCTTTAAGCACAGGAATTCAGGTTCTTGCGTGACTGAACTACACACTGAGTCGGTGGACGTCCTATTAAAGCTCACACTGTTTCAGTCATTCTCATGACCCATGTGATCTTGAGCCCTCACAGATCGGACCAGTTTCAAAGCTTGTCAGTATGCATCTGGAGCATTTACCCCCATGCCGAGGAACTCCACTGTGGGAGACAGCCAAAACAAACCCTACCACTGTACTGTCACGAGAGCGACGTTACCATATCCTCAGCTACATTCACATACACTGGAAAATTCCCATTGAGTTTCCCAGCATCACACATTTCACTTAATGTCCTGCATGGAGGAGGACGTGCAGCAGCAGCATTTTCGTCCAGAACCCCTGCAGGACAACATGAAGACATGTACAGCTACTGCCAGGGAGGACACTCTGAACGCTATGATGTTGTATAACCTTCTACAGCCCCTTAATTTAAAAAACTACAGAATGCAATTTTGAGGTTATAAAACCAGATCAGTAGATCAATTATCAAAAATCTCAGCACATTCAGTTAACTCTCACAAACACACCCATGAATCTTCTGGATTGTAAGTGCTGTAGTGCACATAGAGGTATATAAAACATCAAAGAGTTTGATTAGGTTCTTTAATGTGTTTTTCATTGTTCCATTGTCTTAAAATCGTTGAAGCATTGTGACTCCATGTGATTGAAGCATCTGCACTTCATGGTACGGTTTGAATTTCGAATGATGTTTCTATGACATGGATATCTGAAGTTTTAAGGTCGCAAATACAACAAATAACAAATAGGCATTTCATGTTTTCTCTATTGTGCAAGAATAGGTGAAATAGATTTGAAGACTTTTATACCTACTTCAATCAAAATTTGAAATGGTGATAGACGAAATAGGAATTGATAGAACCATCTTCTAGTGGTGGCATTTTTATGTGTTTTTAACAGATGATATTCACCAGAGCTCATTCACATGACTCGCTTCCTTGTGACCCAAGAGATGTTATCTAGAATTTTCTGCGGAGCTCTGTGACCCCCCATGTCACAAGATGAGACCCAGTTTTCGGAGGAATCCGCTCAGAGAGGAGAACGCCTAAAAACACTGGCCATTTCAAAGCAGAGGAGCCCAGAGGAATACAGAGGGTTCAGATCTGCTTGTTTTAGTTTCACTCAGGGTAAGGTGACCTGCATAATCCTCACAATGAGAGTGTACATTATTAGGCCAGGGAAAATGGCCAGGGAAAATGACCACAGCTGGAGGCCTGCCACTAATTAAGTCTACATGAGCTCTGTAGACACTGATGGGATGCATGTGCAGGGGGGCTTCACTGGGGGAAATGCCCCCCTGCATCCGCCCCCACCCCCACCCCTGCCCCCATCAAGTATATGAGGCTGTGTTTACTCTGCAGGCTGAATCTGATCTGTTTCTTAACCTGTAGGCTGCTTGTACTTGAATGTTCAGGTTGCAGTGACTGAACCTGACTTATACTGTCACATCTGCATACATATCCACATAGGCTGCCATCGTAATGATGGAAACAGTACACTGACTATGGAGGAGCAGAAAATAACAATCATTTCTGATCTTATTTCTTCATTCCTTCACCACCAGGAGAACCATCGCACTTGTCTTTATCAGTCAGAACATGAACATTAGAGTGAGGTGGTCAGTAGCTAATATTTAATACGTAGAGGTTTGAGTTCAGATCTTTACTGAAGGTCAGTGAGAAAATACACACACACAGTAAACACATGCTCCCTGAAAGACTGCTGAAGCTTCAGCTCTCCAGGTTTTAGGTGCAACTGCATCTGGTGGCCTAGTGGTTAGGGAGTTGCCCCTGCAATCAGAAAGTCGTATGTTTGCGTAGTGCTCTACATCTCGGCCGTCGTCCTGGAGGGAAAAAGTGGGGCGAACAGGTCCCCTGCTATAATGGTTCTGGCGCCCATGCCCTGCATTGACATGTGGGTGATGCGGCCTGGCTCTAAATTATTTGGCCTCGTGCAGTTGTCGACATATATTTCTGCTGAAAAACATGACTTGAGGGTCAGTGGAACTACTCTGGGGTGTTTGTTGGATTCCTTTTTGATCCTGCTCTAGCTACAGCCCAGTTGTGTCTCCTCAACACTTCTGACTCAGCTCATTAGCATGAGTTCAGACGAGGGAAAATGTTCTTCTCAGATCTGTGTCCCGACAGGAACCCAGTTTGAGGCTCATGTCTGACAATCTGTCTGACAAATGAGAGCCCAGCCTCACTAAGATGGAAGAGCTCAGTTGGACCATGTTTATGTCTTATCTGCACTGATGTCTTGCCACTGCGGAGGGAAACACAGTCAGAGCTGTCAGGTTTGTGTCAGTGGATAATTTGGCCTAAATGACTCCACTCCAGCTGTGTGGCACCAGATAGAGAGCACGGTCTTATTCTGATGTTCGCTTCGGCTATCACGGTGAACATCTATTCTGAATCCACCCCGAATACTCTAACGAAGGAGGAGGGAATGAATGCAGTTCTAACAACGAAAAGGGACCATCCACTATCCACTCACTGTCCTATTTGAGGGAAAATGTGCTCATATAAAAGCCTCCCCTTCTCTGGTTCTCTTATGAAGCAGGGAGACAAGGAGTGAGGTGGCGGTGAAGCACCGCTACCCTGAAATGGACCACTTTATTTCATTTCTGGCTCATGTTTTTTTTAGCAGTCCTCACCTGGTCCCCACCACGTCTCCAGAGCCCCCAGAGGGCCAGTTTGATTTGTAAAAAAGGTGAACGGAGTGTGAACGAGGCAGGAATAAGGAGGCGACATGACGCCTGCGGGCACAGCAAAATCACTCGTATTTAAGGGCATTTGGAGCAAGGGACCAATCACAGGCAATCAGTGCCGTCCTGCTGTCCTGAGAAACCGTTTCGGGGCCTCTAGAAAAGCTGCAGTCACGTGACTTATGAAAGCCCCTTAAGAGGCTTCATCAGAGATGAAGATTATTTGGACATACCGCTGTGACACCCAGTCACGGCTGGTTTTAGCTCCTCACAGTCTTTTTGCTGTATTGAACCTCAGGAAGATGGGCAAGTGACACAAAGGAGAGTCTTTTAAATGAAATGTGCTCCGAAGCCCAATCTCAGCTCATCAGAATGGCTTATAGCTGTTCAGCTTATTCAGAATATCTCAGCCGAACATTCTGCTTTTATCTCAATTTAAATAATGTAGAAACTCATCACACCTTGATGGAGAGCCTACTGTTACTGCTGAGTGACAGAGGCGAAGTCACACATATTATTACAGGCCTCACAGTAGAGTGGCAAAGACCAGCACCATCACTCTGAAATATCACGTTTTTACAGAAATCTTTAATGTGATTTTGTAAATAAGACGTTTTAGTGTACGTGAGGGGGGGTTCTGTTAATGTTTACTAGTGGGATCTTACCTGTATACAGCGCCACCAATAGGAGATTCAAATAATAGACCTTACGCCATCCTTTAGCTGGTTAAGATGTAAAATTTAAAGCAGGGAATCCACCAAATGGTGCAGTAGCAATTGTGGGGCCTTTTGTCACATTTGGTCATATGATCTCTAATGTCCCCAATGTGGAATGAACTCCCTTAACATCTGAGGAGAACACAATCCACTGACTGCCTTAAAAAAGGACTTAAACGTTTCTTTGTAATAGAATTCACTTATAAAGGATTATTTTTTTATCAAAATTATATTTTATAAATTTATAAAATTATTTATAAATTTATATTTTTACAAAATTTATATTTTATTTTATTCAAAATTTTATTTATCTAGTCTTTAATTTTTACTTCTGGATAACTTCTGTAAAGTGACCTTAAGAGTTGTGAAAGGCGCTTATAAATAAAATGAATTATTATTATTAATGTGACCCCTTCACTATGCACTTTTCAAACCAAATTAAAAGCTTTGTTGTGTGTAAAGTTTTCAAACAACACTCTCATACGAAGTGGAATGTAGTTTTGAGCTCCAGAGGAGGCCCCACTGCCCTGTTGGAAAGGAGCTCTGCTGCAGGTGTTGTTCACATTCCGGAGTGACAGTGGGCCTGACCCAGACACCTGTCTCAGAGAAACGAGGATGCGTTTCTTTATGCTGTGAATCAGCCGCTGACATCTGGGTGTCAGTGAAAGGAGGTAAAGGTGGATCTTCTTGTCTTTGCTTGTATATAAAAAGTGGTAACCATGGCAATGTATGTGGGCGCTCATCTCTCCGGTGGTCAGAAGGTGTGTTGTGGTACCTTCAAACAGGGTTATTACCCAAAGTTTCTTGAATGACTCACTGCTTTTTCATGAGCCAGTTAGTAGCTGATACACTGATTCTGATGCATGTCCCCCAGTGAACTGTGCATAACAGACATCAAACCACAAATCACACACTTTTCGTGGCCTGCGAGTGCTTCTGTTTGCTGTGAGTGTGTGTGTATGTCTATACATGACTGACAGGTTCGAAATGTTTGTCAAACCAAACTATTTCTCCCGACGGATCCAATTATTCCCATCACTCTCTGGCTCCACCACAGCACACACTGTTTATACTGTGATGCAATCGGCCCTGGACGCATTTGCTTATTATACAAGGGGTCATAAGCTGCCCGGACTGGTGGACCGGGTCCACTG
The DNA here is from genome assembly GCA_037974365.1 of Hydrocynus forskahlii. Classification (NCBI taxonomy): domain Eukaryota; kingdom Metazoa; phylum Chordata; class Actinopteri; order Characiformes; family Alestidae; genus Hydrocynus; species Hydrocynus forskahlii. The sequence continues at coordinate 5,949 of JBBPCX010071224.1, forward strand.
AGGCCCTTTTTAGGCTTGTGCGATGTTATTAGCATGGCTCATACACAGCAGTCCGTGCTACATTAGACATTTGCTCCTGATTGGATGGTGTTTTGGGTCAAGTGTCTAACACTGCAGACACTAAAGACCCCATGGACCAAGTTTCCCTCCGGTTATGCTGTCTGTTGGTGGGCCTGGGTTAGGTGAGGGTTCGGTGAGTCAGTAGGTCGGCCTGTGAGCAGTCTTTGAGAAATCAGGAGGTGGGGTGTGTGAGTATCTAGCCTTTTTAAAGATCATACAGTTAAGGTGATTGTGTAATCACAAAGGAATATCAGTCTACATTTACATTTACATTTACAGCATTTGGCAGACACTCTAATCCAGAGTGACGTACATCTGTGCCTTGTAGTCCATAAGAAAACACGTCCCTCACACATATAAACCTAGACTTAAAATTAAGAGCTGCTGGTAGACTAAGATTCTACCAGAGATGGAATTAGTCCACCAGGCTCCTTTCAGATCACATGCAGAAGACAGTTTTTTTATTTGTGAAGTTTGTGTTAGTTAAGTTTATGACCTGAACATGTAGTTGTTCTCCTAGGTGCTCAGTGAAGATGAGGGTCTTCAGTCTCCGTTTGAAGCCAGCGAGGGTCTCAGCAGCTCTGATACTTCTTTGACCTTTGTGAAGCAGTGGGTTAGTTCTACAACATCTATGGTCCTAGAGGGCCAGCGTCTAGCACAGCTTGGTAGTTCCCCTCCCCAAACACAACCACGAAGCCTGATATTAACAGGTGAACTGAACCAGGTGTGTTTGAGCAGTGAAATCATCAAACTGTGCTGGACAACAGCCCTCCAGGATCACAGCAAGGCACCCCTGATCTCTGATCTACAGTGTGACAGTAGCATGTGGCAAGAGGAATGTTTAAACATCAAATGTGAGCGATGAGAATTGAGGTGTTATTGTCAGATACAAGGAGATGGATGGGCAGCAGGGACAAAGGAAGGACTGAGACAATGGATGCATGAAAACACTCCACAGACAGAGATAAGACTCTTCCCCCTCATGCGGGCACACGTGTTGCCGAATGTTGACAGTATTGAACTGCTTTCTGATAAAGACTAAAAAAAAAAAGGAGAAGGAGCACGTTTCCTTGAAGGGCTGCTGAGGGAGCTGCAACCAGAGCCATTCCTGTCAGAAATGACTCACTGTGGGCAGCTCTCCATGTCCAGCTTTGCCAAAAAAACAAGCTTTACCTTTGAGCTCTGACAAACACGCCCCTGCTGAGAAAGGGCACTCGATAAAAGGCAAGTCAGGAGCGCACTGTTTATTATCCACCTCAACAAGTCACATTTATACCAGGAGATGCAGGACCAGAGCAGCCAGGATCATCAGAAACTCATCTCACCCCAGTAACTGTCTGTTTGACTTGTGGAAATCAGGAAGACGCTTCTGGAGTTTTTGGCCAGAGCAGAGAGGATCAGGTGGAGCTTCTGTCCTCAGAACATAAAATCCTTAACCAGTACACAACACCACAACTTTTAACTGTTCATAACACAAACTGAACTCTCTATCTCACCGTATCTGTCATTTAAGTAACCAGCAAACCAGCACACTGCACTTTACAGCACAGATATTCATATTCTTTTATGTTTGCACACTGTATAGATCATGTTTGTTTGTAATGTTTGCAATATTTATTTAGGTGGTAAATGTTTTGGTATACTTTTATTATCTTAGTTTAGCCCATCCAAAATTCTTCTTAATTTAATTACAATTATGTGATGACTTTATTGCAGTTTTACAGGTCAACTTTAGGGGCACATTTCACTACATGTTGCGCTTGTATAACTACGTATGAAACAAATAAAGAATCTTGAATCTTGCGTATCATAAGATCATGCATCATACACACCAAAAAAAACATTATCCAAAAGAAAAAATGACAGAAAACCTCACATGAAGGTCACCTGACATGATTTCCCCCTTGAACTCCTACTGCAGCTGGTGTTAAGGCTATTGGATTGATCACATCACTATTGCAGTGATCACCAACCCTGCTCCTGAGGACCTTACTGTGGTCTAGTTCAAACCACAACCTGCCCCCAACTTCTACAGGAGTCCCTGATTGGCTGATGAGAGTGGAGTGAGGTAGTTTTAGAAGCTTTACAGGAAAGCAGAGTAAGGCTGGTGGTCTACCAGTCCAGAGGAGTTTTCTGTCTTAGTTTCTCTCAGACTGACAGTGTCTCACTCTGTGTTCCTCATCAAGGACTTAGACATTTGGACGGGTATGAATTAAAAAGTACTGTACAGAAGTCTTAGGCACCTGTGAAAATAATATTTAAAAACTATCCAGATGAGCAGTGAGTGTTTTTTTCACATCAATATAACTAAATATACTAAATAAAACTAATAAGAACAAATACAAATACCATTATACAGTATATAGTGATTTTATGTACAGTGCATCAATGTGTTCCTTGTGGAAAGTCCAGTATTATTGGACCTGCTTTGACTCGATCAGTCACTCATTGAATTAAAATCAGGAGCTGCTGGTGGAATTTCACAAATCCAAACAACTTCTGGAGGAACCAAGGTGAAATCTGGAACCGAACCTGTGTTCTCACCAGCTCACACAATATCAACTACTTTTATACAAACAAATCTTTGATACTTTGCGTAGAAAGACACTTTATCACAATGGCTGTAAACAATTTGCACAGGTGCCTAAGACTTTCGCACAGCACTGTATGCCTCTGCGAGAGATGTGGTGATCTGATGTGAGAGGGTCTCTGGTCTTTGGCCGCTTTCTGTGCATTTATTCCCATTTCCCTGCAGTGATTGTGGAAGTGTTTTTTATTGTATACTGATACTGTAAGAATGAGTGGTAGATTGTGTGGTAGTTGGGAGCCAGATCAAGCCTGACCAATTACGCCTCTCTAACTTTCACTTCTGTTTCCTGTGACAACGTTTTGGTAACCCTCCACCTCCTCAGTGTTCTGGCCTTCTAGCTTTAAGCAGAATTCCGTCAGAATTCCGCCACAGTTCCCTCCCATCCTACAGTCACACAGTCACACTATGACCATGCTCCAAACTGAAATTCAGGAGAAAGATTACACCTGAAGTTACACCACAGTTTTTACTCTGTAGTTGCTGGTTCTGTTTGTGCCCACCCTCTACACACACAGCTGTATGGTGCAGTTACCTTCAAATTGGTAAAATGGAAGGAAACAGCAATAAACAGTGTGTCAGTTAGCCTTGTGCACTTTATCAGCAATGTGTGTGTGTGTGTGTGTGTGTATGTGTGTGTTTGTGCTTCCACAGAAACATAAACTGCTGCCTTCAGAGCAGCTTCAGTAACACCCAGCCGGAACACCCAATGGTGCCAGTTTATTAGGTACACCTGCAGCCTGGGATACTCCCTGGGCAAATGTACACAATCAGCAGAGTTTCTTTACAGTCTGTGTTTTCCAAAGCTGCACTCTCTGCCTGATACTTTATGTGACCGAGTCATTGGATGACTGTGAGCAAGGTGCATGTGTGCTCATACTACAGGATTAACAACAATAGTCTGACAGAAACATGCAGCCATTACGCAGTTAAGTTTAAAGTAGTACCACACTGGATGGACCTCCATCACTCCAGAGAACTCCACAGCTCAACATTGCGGGGGGTTTATACCCCACTAGCCCATAGGCATGGCGAGCTCAGGGTCAAGTGTGGGCCATTCTACTGGTCAGCGCGTTTCTAAAGAGATACAAGCTGTGTGTAAACACCTGTTCTGGCAATGGGTGCCCACCTTAAAGAAACTGGACAGTAGAAGGGTAGTCCATATACTTTTGGAAACCAGCTGCAGCATAATTGTCATGCACGCACATATACAGCTCTGGAAGAAAAAAAAAAGAGACCACTGCAAAAATGTTCAGTTTCTCAGGTTTTATCTCTAATAGGTGCAAGTACAGCTTTGCCTTAGTTATTAAGAACTGCTCACAATGTTTCTCCTAGTTTCCAAATAAAAATATTGTTCTTTAAAGCATAATTTGAAAGGAAATGACAAAACATCAAAATACGAGAAATGATGCAGTGTTTACAGAACTTGAATAATTCAAAGAAAACAAATCTTGTGTTCACTCTAAAACAAAATGGCAATAATTACCATTAAATAAGATGTGATTCAGGTGATCACTAATCAGTACCTCATAAAGCAGAATGAGGTGTTTGTGTAGGAATTTA
>JBBPCX010071225.1:0-10157 GCA_037974365.1 Hydrocynus forskahlii
CTGAGTGCTCTGCTGTATTTTCCAAACAGTTTACTTTCACATCGGTTTTCTTTTGCTTTTTTGATTCACTTTTGCAAAATGGTTATGTGTGCCACATGATTTGCATTGTTTGCCAAATGCTGGGCAGTGTTCTCTGCCCCTTGCATGCGATTTGCTGCAGTATTTGCATGAATGAGCCAATTCTACCGTTCTGGGTGGGTTGCTCTGCCTCGATTGGTTTTGCCTGGATTGTTGCCTAGCGACGGCGTGTACAGCCTCTGTGTGTGGAGGACTGGCAATCTCCATCTCTCTCATATGTAGGTCCATCAGTTCCGCTGCGCGGCACATCTCAATGGCTGTGGCTAGCGTCAGTTCTTTTTCTCTCAGTAATCTGCGTCTTGTGCTCTCATTTGCAACACCCAGTACAGTTTTATCACGAATCATCTAATCCATCAGCTCACAGGTTGCTGCTCTTTTCTATGGATTCCCCTTCCTCTTGTCTACAGTTCCCAAAAACATATCTCTTGTATATCGTGTTCTTCGCTGGTTTGAAATGCCTCTGCAGTGCGTCCAGTATGACGGCGGGATCCTCTTGATCCTGTTCGGAGAGGTTCAGGTTGTGTCGGTAAACGTGTCTGCAGTCACTTCTCATAACACTCCTTAAAGTTGCAGCCTGAATTTTCTTGTCCTTATCAGCTATGCCGGTGACAAGGATGTAGTCCTCATATTCGGCACAGAATATATCCCAGTTAGCGCACTAATCGCCCGTGAAGCTCACAGGTGAAGGAGGTGGAATATTAGCCGCCATGTAGACGCTAGCTGTGTTACTGGGTGATTCTGTCTCGTCTTCAGCGGGAAAATGGATCAACTCCGATCCTGACGTAAACTCAGCCGACGCTTGGCAAGCACATACGATTAAAATAAAACGCATACACTAACTTTTGACACCATGTTTGTGTGTGTGACAATTCATGGAATGATGACAGACACGAGTATCAGCTTCAGCCATGTAACGTAACAGAGATGCGCAGAGCGTGGAACAGGTCCTTAGTGGCGGGTCGTGCGTAACCAAAGCAAACTAGCTGAGTACCGATAACATCGATCTAACTAGACCCGTAACACCAACTACAGGGGGCAGTCTTCCTGGAGCAACTTGGGGTTAGGGGTCTTGCTCAGGAACCCAGTGGTGGTATGCTGAACGTATGATTCGAACCCATGACCTCTTGGTCCAGAGCAGAATTTTTAAATTAAAAATCTGGAATTTTCTGAAATACAAATAAAAATAAAGAAATAAGTACAAGCAGAAGCGCTGAGAGCAGAAGCACTTGGAGCAGACCTGATCTGACTGAATTTTGACTGGTGCAGAAGCTCTGCAGACCGGCACCGGTCCATGTCCCATAGTTTGAGAAACCAGGTTTTAGTACTTAAATAAACCTTTTTCAAACAACCAGCAAGCTCAGCACCTTAGACTTAAAGCTAAAGCTGGGAGTGCTTCACATCAGATTGCTCGCACCTAAAACCACTATTGTAAATAAAATGATCACTGATCAGAGTCTTGATGCCTTATGTCTTACAGAGACTTGACGGGAAGGCACAGAAATCATTCACGGAAGTATTCATCAGAAAACAGGTTTTGCCTTTGCATCCTTTGAAACTATTTTCCTGCCTCTAAAAACTGTCTACAGGCCACCAGGGCCTTATACAGAGTTCTTACAAAAATTTACAGCGCACTGTGATTAAATAATTGTTGGAGATTTTAATATACACTTAGAAAAAGAACAGGATCAGAACTCCTCACTTAGTATTGGTTAAACTAGCAGTTATTAAGCCTCTGTTAAAGAAACCAAATCTTAATCCATGCAAGCTCACAAATTCCTGACCTATTTTTAATCTACCATTCCTATCTAAGATTTTAGAGCAGGTCAAGGCCCAAGTTATTTTTGCTACTGCATATGAACTGCATACATGAAAAAATCCATTCTGGGTTCCAGCCTTATCACAGAACCAAATCAGCCCTAGTACAGATAGCAAATGATCTTTTACTCTCAGCTGTCAAAAGGTTTTGTTTCCTTACTGGTTTTGCTTGACCTTAGTGCGGCATTCGACACCACTGACCGTTTGATTCTTTTGGACGAACTAGAAAACCTTGTTAGAGTCAGGAACAGGAACAGCCTTATCCTGGTTTAGATTATCCAGGACTTCTGTTAGCCATAGGTTGTCTGTACACATAGGCCTTCTATTGTTAGTCTCCACAGAGAGTCTCTCTCTCTGGGTTGACCAGAGGATGATGAATCTCCCTTTTGAGTCCTGGTTCCTCCTGAGGTTTCCTTCTGCAGTTTTAGGGAGTTTTTCCTTGCCTCTGTCAACTTTGGCTTGCTCACTAGAGACTTGGACCTGAATTTGTGACATCAGTTGTTAAATGTGCTATATAAATAAAAATTGAATTTAATTAAAGTACTGCAGGAAAAAATGTGTGGACATCAGCGCATGATCTCATCTAATCTATGATCCACCACTCAAATAATACACAATCAGTGCTGACCCTATTACAAATTACGTGGACACTGCTTCTAAAAAAAACCTGACTGATCTGCACTGAACTCCCAGAATCCCGTCAAATACTTTTATGATGAACTGGAATTCCAACTGCAAGCACGGCTTGTCCATCATCAGTGAATCTTGACCTCAATGGATCTTGAACAGGTCCTTACGAACCCTGAGACAGCACAAAATTTTCTCCAATCCAATTCATTACACATAGTGAAAAGGCAAAATGTAAACAATTTAGGGGTCCCTGAGGTGTTTAATGTTTGAATGGAAGTAATTTCAAAATCTAACGAAAGCCTTCCAATAATAGTGGAGGCTGTTGTAGTAGTGGCAAAACTGCATATTAAGACACATGATTTTTGTAGATTTTTGGAACATCAATGTAAATTCTACCACTTTACTTAAAGCTTACACTACATTAAAGAGACTATAAACTATTATTCCATAACAGATAAGTATAACTTTATAAAAATCATGGCATGGCTCTGTGTGTTCATGACTGGGCAAAAGTTTGTTAGGTCCAATGGACTATGCAAGTAGGCAATGAGATTTTTTGGTACTCACAATATGCGTTATGAATACATCTTATATAAAGTATTTCTTAATTCATAATGTTAAATAATAATGGCTATGAAGTGTAATGCAATTTAGAAAATGTTTATAGCCATGCTTAGAGCACGTACTATAATGTATCACTATGTTCATAGCTTCTTTTATTCTACATTAAGAAAAATGTTGGTAGTTTAAAGACTAGTGACAGCAAATGCTTTGTGTCTGTATAGGTGTTGGAAAAAGTGCACTTATTCTTAGGAGTTTTATCTTTCTTAGAGTGAGTATTTGAACTTACATATGTTCTGACCATTGTGTGAACTTGAGAGCTGTCACGTAGGCTGAACCACATGACTTCTTGTTTTATTTATGTTCCACATAACACGTGGAACAAGGTTCTCGGTATAACAAGTTTTTTATAGCTGTCATTTCCTTCCTTGATATCTGCTTTGCACAAACAGTAACACCCTATATGGTATTCTGTTACACCATATATGGTATTCAAACACACCCTATATGGTATTCACATTTATATAGTACTGCACCCTTGTTTGTGTATAAACGCAACTCGAAGAGATTGCCTCTGTGAGCAAATTCAGCCACTGCCTTAGTGATTGTATGTTGCTCCCTTGTAAGTAATAAACTCCTTTGAGGACATTCCAGTGTCAGAGCCCTCACTTATTATTTAAGAAAGATATTTTCCTATCAATAAGATCACTTTTTGATGTAAGTCAGCTGACCTTAAGATTTTTGGCTTAAGTAAGTACCCCTTGTGATCTCAAGGTTCGACAGGGGAACGTGAAAGAAATGGGTTGGTGCATATCCTACCCTCTTCTCATTGTTCAGAATTTCTTTTAGCCAGTGCAAGTCACGCTGTTTGAAAGGCACGAAGACCATGAGTGTCTCTGGGTCATTGTGGATGCCAGGGTTGGAGGATGCTGACTCAGGATAGAAAAGACGCATGGTGGTCTTATTCCCAACATCTTGTTCATAGCCTCGCACGGGTGCATCATTCATCCTGGAGACACAGCAGTAGCAGAGAGAGAACAAAAGAAGACATTTGACATTAAACATTCAAGCGTCAGTTGTTCGAATGTAGATGTAGAAGAGTAGAAAGTAGAAAGCTACTTTTAACTAATGTGATTACTTTCACATTTTAAGTGTAAAGGAATCTGGCCTAAGTGTTGCAAAAATGCATTATGCATTATTGGTATGGGTATGAAGAACACACAAGGTGATTTAAAGTTCCTCTTTACCTAATTACTATGTCATATTTGTTAATGGCTGTCCCCAGGGAGCTGTTTTTGATTCCAAAGCCACTCCCAACGACCACACATGTTCTACAGTCTAGACTGGAAAAAGAAAATGGCCATTTTAAATAATAATAATGAGATAAAGCATTGAAAGGATAAAAGCTAAATAAAATCTTACCTTTCAATTATTGTGGGCATTCTGTAATTGGCAATTTTGTAGTTGGCCAAGATTTTCAGGAGTAGTGACTCTGTTGAAAAATAAAAATGAGAAACCAGTGAAAGAAGAAGCAGTTTATTGTCACTGACAAATAAGCAGGAAAATATAAACATTGAGGGCACTACTACAAAAATGTTACATTCTAAAATAAGTTCTTCTGTTTTTCCATGTTTGTTTCAAGCTACATTCAGTATAAGACAACCTGAGCAAGCACAAAACATGTATTTTTAAATAATCATTTGGTTTATTGAAGGAAAAAAGTTATCCACACCAGCTGTGAAATTAATCAATTTCACCTATTCCCTTGCCTCTGTTGCCCTTGGTTTGCTCACTAGGGGCTCAGACCTGGATTCTGTAAAACTGCTTTGTGACAATATTGGTTGTAAAAAGCGCTATATGATCATTATTTTTTTTATTGTACATTTTTCAACACTGGTACCCGCTAGTGCTCCTGGCCAGCACCCAAAACTGTAGGTCCCAAGCAGCCAGCACCCAAGCCTTCTGGTCATAAGCCGCCAGCCCTCCAATCTCCTGGTCCTTAGTAGCCAGCCCTCCAGTCTCCTGGTCCTGAGCAGCCAGCCCTCTAATGTACTTGCCCCAAGAATCCAGCCTTCCAGTCTCCTAGTCTTGAGCAGCAGGCCTTCTAGTCATCTGGTCCCAAGTAGCCAGCCCGTCAGGTCTCCTGGTTCTGAGCACCCAGTCCTCCAGTCTCATGGTTCCATACAGCAGGTGCCCCTGTCTCCTCGATCTGAGCAGCCAGATATCCTCTAGCTGGACACCCAGCCGCCTAGCCCTGCCTCATCGGATGCCCAACTGCTGGCTGGCCCCTAGATGTCGGACGCCCAGCCTTCTGGTCCAGTGCTGACGGCCACCCAGCATCCTGGTCCCCTGTCGACAAACTCCCAGCTTCTTGGTTCCCTGTCAATACTGTGCTGTTGCACATACGGATGCCCAGAATGTGACATTCAGCTCGTGGGAGCCTCAGATGTGGCTCCAGCCCAATCTACACCTGATTCCCAACATGCATCTGCAACAAAACCCAACACTCCCAAATTTTCTGTTCCTGCCCTAACCTTATATAACCCCTCAGACTCCTATTTCTTTTCCTCCCATCAAAGTCATTGTTCCTGTCTCATTGCCTTTCTTCCTGTCAGTCCCATTCAGTGTGGTGGCCCCTGTTGTTCTCCCTGTCCCTGTCATGGTCCCCGTTACTGTCATGCTGCCCCAAGATCCTGTCCATAATGTTTTGCCTTCTGTCTTCGTGGTTATGCCCCAAGTTCCTGTCTCCTATCTACCGTCCTTTCCTGTATTCAGTTTCCCACTGTGTCTGGTATCATGCTTCTTGTCCTGTCCCAAGTCCTGTCACCCAATCAAACCAACGCCTGTCCAGTCTAGCATCTGTTCTCCTGTACAGTCATATATTCAGCCTTCTGGTCAGTATCATGTACGCCCCTAAGTCTAGCCCTCTGCATCTACCACTGTCTTTTATTCTTTTCCCAATCCTGCCCCAGTCCAGTCTAGTGCCCAGTTCCCTTCTCTCTTTCGGGCAACTTCTCCACTCCCGGTCTCATCGTCACCTCCTGTCCTGTCTACATTTCCTAGTCTGTCTTTGTTTTCTCCTCAACCCCTTACCCAACCCAGAGTACCAGCACCTGTCCTGTATTCCATCTAACCCAGCCTCATGTCCAGTCTAACTCTGTTCCTCCTGCCTGTCTTGTCTCCTCCCCATGTCCCATCACCGGCCCAATCTTCTGTCCAGCCCTTTGTCTTGTTCTAGGTTCTGCCTCTAGTCCTGTCTTCAGTCCTGTCTCACCATTTTTGTTTAATGTCTCAGCTGCTGTCTTTTGGTCCCATGGCTAGTCCTTCTGTTTTTGATGTCTGTTCAGGACGTTTCTCCCCTGTCTTTACTCTGCCTGCCCTGCCTGATACCCCTCCTCTAGGTCAGCTCCTGTGGCAGATCATTTTCGCATCTTGGGAGATGCGCTCTAGAGGTGGGTTCTGTAACACTGATACTTTGTTTCCCATCTGTCACTCTCCATTTTGTTTGCACATTGTCAGACCCTGTCTGTGTACCCTGAATATGGGCTTTCTGTTTATTTAGATTCTCCATCACTTGTCGCTCCACTCTTGTCCAGCCCCCCTGATTATTGATTTCACCCATCTGGTTGTCCTACTCTTTTTCCCCAGGTGATCCCATTTCCCTGTTGGATTATCACACCTTTGTAAGTCAACCATTAGTTCAGTCATTGATATTCATTAGTGTTTTCATGTTTTCTTTATTTGTTGATTGGTTTGAGTAATAAAGTCCTCAGTGCTGCATTTGTGTCTTTCCTTGTTCTCCATTACCCTGGCCCTGTCACAGACAACACCGGTTTAGGTTTAGGCTTTTTCTCATAGGTGATGCACTTAAGTAAATTAAATTATTATTTAAAAAATGTTTTGTGTTTACTTATGTTCTCCTTGTCAAATACGAAAGTTTGTATGAGAAGTTATTTTTGACATGGGTCATGTGACGCACAAGAGGGACCAGAAATGAGGCACGTCACATTGTATATAAGCCAAGGAACGGAGGTAAGCAGCGCTCAGTCATTGAGTCATCGCCCTCAACCCTGCCAGATCAACTCTTTGCAGTGAATAGGCAAAAATTATGCTTCTAGTTTTTTCGGCCAGTGCTGCTTGGCGTTCCAGTGTTGTTTGCATTCTTTTCTATTTATTAATTATAAAATACTAGTGAGATAACCTGACATTTTGAATATTAAACTATTATCATCGGCCTACAATGCCATCAATCCACAGACCCAGAGAAACGGTTGGTTACAGGATGGAGTTTGCTAAGCACCATACATTTACATTTACAGCATTTAGCAGAAGTCTTATCCAGAGCGACGTACAGTGCTCAAGTAGTCCATATCTGTTCTTCAACCTGAAGTGCTATACTTAAATCAACATCTGCTATTCAACCAAGTTAATGCCAGCTACGTTACACACCTAAACAACTCCTGTTGAAGGAAAGGCAGAGATTAAAGCAAAAGTAAGAAAGGCATGGAGTAAGAGTGTAAGTGCCGAAAGGGTTAATGAATATAGGGAAGAAGATATGAATAAGCCAGGGGTCACCAACATGGTGCCCGTGGGCACCAGGGTGCCCCCAAGGACCACATGAGTAGCCCATGGACCTGTTCTAAAAACACTATTGCGCAGTGTCTAACATTTAATTTGATCCTGTTGCTATTCTTCTTTAATCACATTTGTATTCATATAGATTTGAAAATAATATATAAAAATAAGCATGTAAACGTTTATTATACATGAAGTTTAGGTAAACTCTGTTCTCGTGTATCAAACTGGTAGCCCTTCGTATGGCTCAGTACTCGTGATGTAGCTCTCAGTTTCAAAAAAGTTGGTGACCCCTGGAATAAGCAATGGACCTTGTCTATTCTGAGTGCGTAATGTTTTGTTCAGCCCCTTCCTCCGTCTAAAGCAAAAGCAAAAACTTTACTTGTTTGAAGTGTATGTTATTTTTGTTTTTGTCTGAGAAGGTTTCAGAGTTAGAAGTGCACATCCAGACTTTAACTAGTAATAGGTGGGAAGAGTCAAATCCTTGCCAGCGACTCAGGGCACCCTAGGGAGAGATAGCATGCCAGCAACTTCAGCTGTAGAGCCCCTGCAGAAGGACAAGTGGGTGACAATTTGCCGTCATAGTCGAAAAGCTCTCCCTCATGCGAGAGCTTCCCCACGCGAGCACCACTCTACTCCTCCTACTCATGTCTCAGACAGGTTTGCCCTGCTCAGTGACACACCTGCTAAGAAGCCTGTCAAAAGTGCTGTGGTTATGGGTGATTCAGTTATTCAGCATGTAAAAATTAGCTACTCTTTTAGGCTTCGAGTACTGAATTGGTAGAAGTGGTGATCTGAAAACAGCATGGGTTTTATTGACAACTGGTCCATGTCCAAGGGCAAGCCTAGCGTCCACCCTTGTTGGAGGGTGCTGCTTTCATCTCTTGCAGCATAGCCCATAGTCTGTCAGCTTACTGGCAGTGTAGCTCAGACAGTCGCTACTAACAAAAAAAACAAAACGCTGAGGCCAGGCAGCAGACAGACTGGCTAAAAACGACCACCTGATAGCTGCCTTGAGTCGTCACCTAGGTTCCACCCTGTCGAGACTGTGTCTGAAGTTAACAGAAAAGTAAGAAAACCCAAACGGTGCATCCTAATGATTTAATAAATCTCTCTCAAATAACCAGCAAGATCAGCAGCTTAGATTTAAAGCTAAGGCTGGGACTGCTTAATGTCAGATGGCTCACTCCTAAAACTGTTAATTAAACAAAGAATCTCGATGCCTCATGTCTTACAGAGACCTGGATTCCCCCTGAAGAGTTCCTCTAAATGAGCCCACACCCACAGGCTACAACTACGTACACAGACCTAGACTAAATGGTAGATGGGGGCACAGGAACCATATATGGAAGAGTTCAAAGTTTCCATCCGAAAACAGAGTTTATGTTCATGTCCTTTTCCTTAATATTTAGATTGTATACAGATTTCTTACAAGAACTGAGTTCTTTCCAAGCAAATCTGGCAGTACATGGCAAAAGAATAATAATTGTTGGTGAATTTAATTAAAAAAAAAACAGGATCCATTGAAATCTCTATTTGTCTCAATTCTAGATACAGTTGCCATTACCCAAAATGTAACTTCTGGGGTAAAACACTTGACTTAATTAACCCTCTGAGATCGAAACCCACCCTGTAAAAAAAGTCAGACAGAAAAAACTTGCTCCTTTGTATGATTATCAAACATGCACTTTAAAGCAAAATGTTCGAAGACAAGAGCGTAAATGGCTACTAACCAAGCTGGAATCTTTGCACTCTGCCTGGAAGGAGAGCCTTACAGATAACAACAGAGCACTTACTGCAGCACACTCAGCCTAGTAATCATCCCTTACTGAAGCTAACAAAAATAATCCCAGGTTTCAGTTCAGTACAATTTCAAAATTAACTAGGAACAAGGGAGGTGTAGAATCAAAGGTACCTGTTTACTACAGTAGAGACCATTTTATGGACTTTTTTAAACAATAAAGTTGAAATCATTAGACGGGTAATTCAAACCAGAAGTTATTCCAATATGTCTGCTGCCTGATTCAGCCAAACACAGATAGTGTCCAAAATTCAGCTGTTATCCTGTAATCCAGTTCAACAAGCAGAACTAAAATTATTCTCTCTTCAAAATCTTCTACCTTTACTCTCGATTATATTCCTTCAAGCCTGCTTAAAGAAGTCTTACCAGTAATTATCATACCTATCCTGTCAGTATTAAACTCCTCACTTAGTATTGGTTATCTGCTAAAAGGATTTAAAGGGGACCTATTATGCAGAACTCACTTTAGTTATAACAGGTCTATGGGTTATACAAAACATGTTCATGAAATTCTGTGCACAAAATCACTCTCACATAAAGAGATATCACCAGCTCTATTTTTCACAGTTTCGGGCCCTTTCAAACAGAGCCGTTTGGACGGAGGGCCCCATGTGACATCGGTAGGGGGCCAATTTGCATAGAACCGCCCCTCATCTGTCGAGACCCCACCCACTAGCCTGTTGCTTGTCACCCCTTT
>JBBPCX010071226.1:0-10157 GCA_037974365.1 Hydrocynus forskahlii
CACGTATATACATATATGTATAAATAATAACACATTTGAGAACATTAACAATACAAATTATAGAATCAGCAGTAATAACTTAATAATTAACTGTTTTGTAATTAAAATTGTCGGTTAGTAGTTGCTCTTATTCCAGATCCTTGCTGATACGTAGACAAAGAGGCCAAGCTCTGTAATAAACATATTCTTGGGTCAGTAGGTTTGGCCTACTGTCTGTCTTCATAAAAATGTCAGAAATCACTCGTTGAAAGGTTGAAATCTTAACTCCATGTGTGTATGCATGCCGGATTTATGTTTGTCCAGTGGAGCTCTTCCCTATTCACAGTAGCCAGGAATGTAAGGGTAGGGAACAAGTGCATTAAACTAGCGCTTGGCTGCCTCTCCAGCGCTCTTCATTCAGCGAAGTGTAATTTATGAGCTGCGGTCAGAGTGATGATTCAGTGCGTGGCTGAGGAGGGAGGAGGCCACACTTCTTTTGTTCTCTTTTCGTCAAATCCAAACACTGTTGACAGAGTCTATGCTAAAGGTCCTACTGACAAAAGCACACTACATTACGATATTTGCTATTTTCTGAAAATGATGCTATTTTCTGAAAATGAACTATTTTTTTGCAAAGTCTACACCATAAATTTACCCTTTGTTTTTTTAACTGTCAGCCTCCTGTGAAATCACACTGGTCCTCAGAGTGTTTGTATGGAATGTTGATTATGGTAAAATAGTAAATGAATTAAATCATTTTTCTTTGGGGCCCATTTTGCCTCACAACACCCTGCATCACCCCTCTAATAGGTTTAGATTTAGACCAGAAGCTACTAAAATGTCTTGTAAAACAGCATGTGAGGGATCAGGCATAACCATTTCAAGTAATAGTATTCTGTAAGGGATCTTTTAGAGGCAGATGTCTGATTCCATTCAGGACTACTGTGAACAATTGGGACAGTGAATTTAACATTAAACCCATTATGTTTACGTCTTAACCATTTAATTATGCCAAAAATGTAAAAAAGGATGAAATGGCCTGTTAAGGGGGATGTGTGTGTGTGTGTGTGTGTGTGTGTGTGTGTGTGTGTGTGCGCGCGCGCGCGTGCACGCACTGTGGGAATGTGCTGAGAGAGAGGTTCTGTGTGGGAGCGTTTAGTAGGCGTGTTGGAGTGTTTTGTGTAGCGAAGCCAGATAGTATAGAATGTTGTAAAGCTCGGCATCCGTGTGTTTAGACTGTCAGTGCACAGGAGTAGCTTGTATAACCAGTTTAACACCAAAAGCAGTGATGGACTGTAAAGCCAATTATTTTGTACTTTATTCCATAAATTAAATTGATAGCTTTCCAGTAATACCATAAAGATTATTTTTGATTTTTCAAGGTTTGTTTCCTCAGAGAACTTATTGCCGTTGAGACGATTATATTAGAAACCTGTTAAGCATAAACGTGACACTCTTGGAGGTAGGGCTGCACATTACGTTTAAAAATGCAAACCATGATGTTTTTCTATTTTTGAGCTATAAGTATCTCTGTTTATACTTGCAGAGGCTCATTTTTCATTTTGTAACTAAAAGCTGCCTTTATATCTGATAAGTTAAAACTTTTAATATCTCAGGTGCCATTTTTAAAAAGCCATGAGTACAAATTATTTTTGTTCAGTGCTACACATACACTGCAATTAACTTGCAATTATACAGTCCTAATTATTCTCTTTATAATCAAATGTGCAATCATTTTGTACTCCAAGTACAGATGGTATCAGAAAAACATACTGTTGCAGAATTTGTCACAAACATAAATGTCTAACTATATAAAACTGTTTGAATGTAAACAGTAGTTTTGTACTTGAGTATTGTGGCTGGGCCTGCACAATATGGACAAAACGCCATACTGCTATTACAAAATGAGATGAGTTTTATGTCCCAAAGTACACTTATTGTGACACAGTTGCTCAATTGCAGCCTAAGGTCACCGTGCCCAAGTTGGAGTGGTGTTTGTGACACCTAGTATAAATCCTTCCCAGGCAAGTGGAAGCTGTTGCTGCAGCAAAGGGGGACAAACCCTCCAGTTAATATCCATAAGAAATGCTGAATGAGTGAGAAATGAGTGTAATAACATTTTAACATGAAGCTTATATTTTTACATTTTGCAAATACAGTGTACCTTCTAGTATATTTGAAAATACCCTAGTTGGAGCTTGAAATGTCATGATTTAGATTAAACAGCATTGTTGGGTTTAATTTTTTTTTTCATTCATTCAGTCCCCCAGGGGCCTTCTGGGAATGGTCCTTGCACATTTAATGAATGTGTCTGGGTCCTTTGGCCATATTCATTTTGCTTGTGATGAGTTTGAGTTTTATGGATTGATGAATGTGTTTGTGTGTGTCTCTTAGCTGGAGAAGAGCAGAAGGGCGCTTCGCTGTGGAGAGAGCCTCCATCATAAGCCGCTGGACGTGGCTGCAGGCGCACATATCAGACCTGGAGTACCGCATCCGCCAGCAGGCCGACATCTACCGGCAGATCCGTACCAGCAAGGTCAGCCAGCACCACACCTCTGTGGGAGGGCTGGTATGGATACGGATTTTAAGGAGATAAAAATAGTCAGGACTATAGTCTTGGTTAATATTTTGCTTTGAATGATTTTCTGTTTTCATAATAATCATTTTCATAATAATTTGGGGTTCATGTGGCCTTCTGCCATTCAGATCGCAAAAAAACTGTCCTGCTCGATCAGATATGCTGGGAAATCGGATTTGAGGTTCTGCTTGTCTGAACAAGGCCAAGAGGAGGTGTTGCGGCAGACAGATGGCAGCAGTGTCAGCACCTCTGCATTGGCTGGGAGTGTGTCTGTGCATTTTATAGCCACTTGAAGGTTATTTCTGAACAGCAGCGATAAGGGCCAGAGTAAACAGTGTGTCACTGTGGTATCACTAGTTTAATGGAAGTTCATCTTGCTCGTTTACTGACTGCAGTAATCTGAATGTGTGTACAGCAAGTCGCTGCATAATTAACATTCATTTTGCCATTTTGATTGTAGTATCATTTTGCAGTGGAACATAATGCTGTGGATGCTTCAGTAATGCAAATATAGACCACTTACAGTAACATCAAGAAGTATAGGTGGTATAAACAAACATGTCCTGTGACTGAAATGGATCTCTACTCCCTCATGAGTATCATGTTATATAGGGGTGAACTCTTTAGTTTACTAAACAGTCGTAAAGGGCATGAATCCATTTTTTTTTTACTCTCAAGCTGTGTCATCTTTCACAAGATACATAACTAGACTGCATTTAGTGGCCTCTTTTTCCCCATAGGTACCAGTCAACATTTCTTTAAAAAAAAAAAAGGTGAACGAGGACTGACATGAGCTCTTTGTATTTAATTGTACAATCTGATAGGTTTAATTTACAGTAGACATGTCAGCCACTATTTTGGCTAATGTTCCTCTGTCTTTTACTTAGTAACAAGAGACACAGCAAGAGAATTAAGCATACTTTTAACTATTGTTGACGTAAATATTTTGAAGATTCAAGCATTTGTTACTTATGTTGGATGAATATTTTATCTTGAAACAAGGGCAGTTACTCAACAACGAAGTAATGTTAGGCTTCAAAAAAATATCAGCCACCCTCTCAGTTCAAACTGACAGTTTCGCTCAGCTCTTTGTGAAGTCATGTACAAAAAGTGTGTGAAAATGTTTGTACTGCCTCAGCTGTACGATGGTAATGTCTGGCCCCTCCCAAACAGGGTTCTGTGGAGCTTGGAGACCCCATTCCTTCCAGCCAGACCATGGCAGAAAAGACAGAGCCTATGACTTCTCAGAATTCCGCAGAGGGCCTCAGCAAATTAAGCAGACCTGAGACCGACAGATTTCTCCACAGGTAAGCGTAGCCAAAGTATCCGAGGCCTGATTAAACGACTGGGGAAATAACTGTTATTTTTGGCTTGAAGTAATGTTAAGGTCTTCACATGCAATTAGATTTGAATTTGAATGTTCATTCTTGCAGACATTCTTATCCAGAACAACATATTTGCTTAGAAATAAAAAGCTATTTTAGCTTTAGTTACTGATACATTTAAGTCCCGTGTTGTGCTCATGTAAAAACCAGTTCAGGCTGAAACCTGTAAATGTGTTTTTATGACATCACAAAAACAATGATCAGGTTGTACTTTACAACCCAGCCTAAACTACATAGACTAGGAAGTGAACATTATGTATTAAAACTGTTTACAAAGTGCAAACTCTTGTTTTCTGTCACAAACATAGAAGATAACTTAGTTTTACCCTTTATGCTAGTGCAAATAGTTCTAGATACCCAAGATACCTTTCAGATAAGACACTGACACAAGCAGTAGCCAATGCTAGTACATACATACATACATACATATATATCATTAAGTCATGGAAATCGTTAGACCTGGATATTGTATACCTTGGTGAACATTGTGTGGCCTGGGGGTTTTAATTTTCTGATGGTCCTCCTGTGCAGTGTGGATGAGATGATGGATGCCAAGTCCTCTTCAGCTTCCGACAGCAGCTTCACGGCTGCCCGTGTTCGGCCTTTAATCAGTTGCAAAAGAAGGCGCCTTATCCAGCCCAGCACGGTCCAGCAACTGAACAGCAAGGTGGGCAAGGCCTCAAAGTTGATTACATCGCAACTACAACTAACGTGTAAAACCTTTTTGTTTCTGAATTTCTGTGACTTTGCAGGTAAGTTTTGTTTTAGTTTTGACATTACAACAGCATTCTCCCAATTTATTATCCCGTATATTTAATTACTGATCTGAAGCTTCTTCTGGCTAGCTATCATACAAACTGTTCTGGACAAACTACAGACTAACTGCTAAGTTATTTTGCCCTTCAAACACCTCATTCATTTTGTGCAGTGCTTCAGTCCTGTTATGACATTCAACATCTGTCACTATTGTTACTGGCTGTAATACTGGATGCACTTTAATGGGCATAATCTGTCATGACAGCTCTTGGCAGCATGTATGTCTATGGCATGGTTATGTCCGTTTTTATGTCATGTTTATTATGTGAGGCTTGTTATTTGAAAATGTTTTTAGCGGTTTAGTTTTGTGCCTCTAATAACGAGACGATTAAAAAAATAAATGACTGATGTACATTGCATAAAGATGGGCTCTATTTATACATTTGTCTTGGAATTAGCTTTTAATAGCATACTGAATAAAAATCAGTAATGGTATTTGTTCTGAATATATAATGGTATTGGATCATGCTTGAGTTTGGGCGTTCTGTGCTAAAGGTACTCAAACCTGATATCCTTTTTTTTTTCTGGATGATTTTGTTTTGTTTTCTTCTTATCAGTGCGACTCTCCATAATTTGGGTCACAAAGATTCAGCAGTTACTTTACAATTTTTTTTTAAATATAAATTGTTTCCTGTATCTATAATGAGAGAGGAGCAATCACTACAAATGCCTGGTTATGTGTCTGGGAGTGCAGCTCCTGGTCCTGCCACTGATCCAATGATCTTTAACATTAACCATTTAGAAATGGCAGTGATGTTAGAATGCATTACCATTGCATAAATACTGATACTTCCACCTTTTTTCCAGGAGTTCATACCTAGTTCAGTATTGACTAGTCAGGAACAAATTTTGTACTGGTTTTCCAAACCTAACCCGATTTTAAACCGTCTGAAGCAGATAGCAAATACGGTATACTTAATGTTTAATTCCTGTGCACTGCCTGCCAGCAGGGATGCTTCTGTTTTATGGAATAGAACAGAATGCTCATCATCTTTTATTTGTTGTTGTCAAAGTATTCTGAGTATACAAATGTAGAATTGAGGCATTGAGCTACCTCTTCACTCCTCAGGTACAGAGAGTGAGCTGTTCGCCAGCAAGACCGTGTGAAGTCAACGTCTCCTGCATGATGTGCGTTGGAGACCGCCTCCTTACCAAAGCACAACTGCCATATGAGCGCCCTCTGATGGAGAGAGTGGCCCATCTCGACCAGAGCATCCACCCGACACTCTCCCTGCAGTCAGGTACACACGTAGAGAGCTGTTAATGAATAATGAACTAAGTGTATTAGAGATGCTTCTATTAAACTGAATATTAATCACAGGTACATTTTAAAACAGCATAAATAGTTCTTTTAGGGGCAGCATAAATAGTTCTTTGTCCACATATGGGAGTCAAAAGCATTTTCATATAAGCAATTTAATTTCGGAAAAAAGTTTAAAGTATCATGTGTGTTTATTTATATTTATGTAAAATTCTTGTCTCTCCCCCAGATATGTCTCTCAACGTGCAGCTCCAGCGACTGTTAAAGTTTCACTCACAGTCTCGTCGCATTGAAAAACTGAAGCCTCTGAAAAAACTCTCACTCAAACACAAGCTCTCCCTCTTTTCCTCCTCTTCGCCATCGGCGCTCTCCAAACACAAGTTCAGGCTTTCCAATTCACACATGGCTGCAGTTAGTGAGTACTCTCTCATTCTCTCACTCTCTTACACACAGTCCTCTGATACCACCTAGAGCTCTATGTAGACGCCATCTGTCAGACTGTTTGGATTGACGTCACCAAGAATAATATATTTGTGGTAGATTCGTTTTTTTTTTTCTCTCATCAGGGTGACACTTCTGTTTTGGCATGCTTTTCGAAACCGGTCTCCAATCAGGAGCTCCTCAAACAGTGCAGTGACCGCCAAACCTTTCTGAATTTGGTATAAAGTATCTAAAATAATTTACAAAGCGTACAATTCACTCCACAGTCTGGACAGTCTCTATATGAAAATTACAAAACTTCAAAAAATGTGTTTTTACACTCGTTTTTGTGATGTTACAAAAGCAGTTATATATATCTGCTACAACCTCCTCTGAGTACCTCTGTGATTGCTCGGGCTACTTAGAAATTCCATGATTTGTTGGACACGTATGGCATGGGATCACCATGAAAAATCACTGTTGAGATGTTTAAGCAGCGCAGCAGCTGGATTCAGCATCTGCTTTGTAAATTTTAATAGTAAAACATAAGTTGCTTTTCTACTGAGTGGTACATGTTCAACTCAACTACAGTCACTTCCACTCACTTTTTGGTATGTGGTCCCTCAGTCATTCACTGGTGACGTTCAGATTCTGTTGTGACATCATCTCCAACTCAACATGCTAAAAACAGAGAACCCTAAATGATATCCCATCACATGTGATGGTTCTCTTAGACCATCAGTAGTCTGCATTGTTTTCACGACATGTTTTGGTACCTACTCAGCTCACATGAAACAATGGTATGTACGAAAAATGTCATCAGGTGCTAGGTACTAATGGAAATCTAAAATAAGTAGAGTTGGTCGAATTCGGTTCTCTCCTTTCTTTTGAAGGGTTGTCCCGTCATAAGAGCAGGTCCGACAAGTCGCGGAGGCAGCAAGCTGAGGACATGTGTGTATCTAAGCTCGACACACACACCACACACACCGCACACACCACACACACGCCCTGCAGGACAGAGCGCCTGCAGGACAGGAGCCTCCGGAAGAGGACAAGAGAGCATTCACTGGACAGAACTGATTGTGAGTACTGCATGGAAATGCACTACATGTCCAAAAGTTTGTAGACACCTTCTCATCCAGCATTTCTTCTGAAGTAGTAATCAGTAATAAAAAAATAGGGGTTGCCACCTTTTAGAGACTGAAGTAACAGTCTCTGCTGTACTCTGGGAAAGCTAGTTGTTGAAATACTGCTGTGAGGATTTGATTGCATTCAGCCACAGGACCTTTAGTGAGGTCAGATTCTAATGATGGTTGATTAGTTTCATTTTTCCACAGCCCAATGCTGAAGGGCTTTCCAACAGAAATTAGACAAGCAGTGTCTGCAGTAGGGGCACCTCAAAGTAACCGATTTCACTCATGAAAAAGGCTCAATACTTTTTGACATTATGTACATATTCTTGGTGTAAAAAGACTAGTTTTATATTTGGTTTCTTTTGAGTTCTTGAGGGGTACTGAGTTTAATGGCTACTGTTACATGCGCAGTGATGCGCTGTTTGGATTTACTGGTTTATAATTAAGCGCTGTATATTTATTTACATACCATTGCTACTGAAACACACGTGCCTATTCAGAGCACTGGTACTGGAGAGGTATTTCCTAGTATCAGTTTGGATATTAGATTCTTTATTGGGAAAGGAAAAAGTTGGGCCAGTTCATCTCATTTTAAGTGTGAGTGAAGTCCCATTCACACACACCTTTTTACCTGGTAATGAAATGGTAATAAAATGGGGAAAAGAGGTTGTGTGTGAACACAAGCCTGAGTCAAATTATTTTAATGGCTATTTAGTTAGATGAGATCCCTGGGAAATTACCAAGAGGATATACAGAAAGGAGTGGCTTAATGTTTTCACATCTGAAAAGAAAAAAAATGAGAGTAGCAGAAGTGTACCACGCACACATGCACAGATCCATCTGTGTGCAAGTGGCAAGCCAGCAAAATGTTTTTCTGTTTTTACGATGTTTTTGCAAGAGGAAAAAAAAGTTACACTAAAAGTTAACAAAAAGCCAAGGTCTATTCAGTGATGTGATGTCATGTTATCTGTTTTCCCCTCCCTGCTTCTGCCTTTTCCACCAAACAGCTCCAAAGCTGCCACTTGATGCAGAAAGTCCATGTCTGCCTCAACCTAGAGTCCAGACATCCACCCCCAGTCCCCTGAACAGACAGCTCTCCATCCCCTCTGACTGCTCCACACCCCTGGCCACCAGCAGCCAGACTGGCTCTTGCTCTATGGTACAGCTGGAGCTTTTCACATAGAAATATTATTATTAAATTCATTGTGCTGAACAATGCTGGTATAATTTAGCTTAATGTCGCATTGTGTTTAAATGCCACATCATTTCATTTGCAGCCGATTAGAAAGAGGAGAAGTGAAAACTCATTTGACATTAACAACATAGTCATCCCCATGTCTGTGGCAGCCACTACCAGAGTGGAGAAGCTTCAGTACAAGGAGATAATCACACCAAGGTACAGAATTTACAGATTATGCCTTTTTATGTAATAATCTAAATAATCTAAATTGTACAATTTATTTGCTCTTTGAAACTACTAAAAAGCAGCTCTGCTTTGGTTTTAGTTGGCGGGAGGTGGACGTATTCTCCAGACCTCTTGGTGATGGGGAAGAGGATGTGGAGGTATGGCAAGTCCTTCTTTTTGCACTCCTTTATGACATGCTCTACAGTATGTTACCATCATATCACCAAATTCACCTCTGCTAACTTATTTTTGTGTGGCTACAGGACGAAGACATGTCCGATGCTGCTTTTGCGCAGCTCCATCAGAAGCTTGAGGATCAGGAACGCAGTCGGTGGAGATGGACGGCCATCACTCCAGCCCAAAGGAGAGGCAGCAGGTATGGGCTTGCTAAAGCAGGGAAAACAGGAAAGGTCTAAAATACTTCAGGAACGGTATGGGTAGCCTTTGTAATAAGAAAAAACATCAGAATTCTTCGGTAGATCTATCTTTTATCATGCTCTTAAGCTATGTCTTGTTTTTTAGACTGAAAATAGGACACTCTTTTAAACTTTGACATTATCAATGATTAACATTGATTTTACACCTATTCCCGTGTCCTCATAGGTCGTACAAGTCTTTGGATGGCCGGACAACGCCATCTCTGAGCGGGACAAACCCATCAACCCCGCAACCTTCATCCCCGGAAACCGGACACTTCCATCTGCTACAGGACTATGGGCCTGTCTCGTCACCCTTGAGCCCACCCAGCCCTGATACCCCTTGCTCCCGTGATGCACACACACCTCACCCCAGAGACACCCACCGGCTGCTTTACAGTGAGGATACACGCTGCTCAACACCAGACTGCACCTACGAGGAAAGGGTATGTTAAAGTTGCAATAGAAAAAATAAACAGTTTCATCAAGTTTTTCCCAAATGTGGCTGATCAGTTAGTTTGGTTCTTTTATCTTTGCCCTGTAGCTAAATTACATCACATAGCGGAAAAGAGTAGTAGCAATTGTCTTGAAGCCTAAACAGATTGAGGCAGTTTCCTCAGTGGTAAAATGTAGATAGATAAATGGATAATGTAATGTGTGTGTGTATGTATGTGTGTGTGTGTGTGTGTGTGTATATATGTGTTTTATGCGCTTGCTTTCAGAGTCTTCACCTTGACGGTTTGGTGTGGACTGGTGGAGTCTAG
>JBBPCX010071227.1:0-10156 GCA_037974365.1 Hydrocynus forskahlii
AAGAATTGTGAAGCTGCTATCAAATAAGCTCCTTTGTTAAAATGTAACTTGACCTGTTAAGATGTTTTTGATTGAAAGTAAATATGACCACCTAATGCTACAAATTCAACAAATGACCATTTCATTTCTTTACAACCTATAAAATGTTTTAACACTGTTGTGCATAATCATTTGGAACAGTGCATTTTAAGTTTAGTATTTTTGAAAAAAATGCTGTTATCATTGGGTGGTTTGTTCTGTGACATTTGAATTATACTCTAATGGTTGAGGACTTAAATTATGCTGACTGTCATGTGCATCAACTATTTAGGAAAATCAGAGAAAAATATCATTTGCATAATTTGGAACACAGTGTACAATTAAGTTATCCAGAGGGGAGAATGTGTGGTACATGGGAGGGTCTCATGTCTGTCTCAAGACCTGAATTGGTGGAGCATAACGACTGTAGTTTTGAATTTGCAGAACATATTCTTTTTATTTGTTGATGCGTGGAAGCCAGTGACTGCCCAGTAGACCGTAAGTGGTTTTTGAGTCAATGGGTTTTCTGTTCATTTCTGAGTATTGTGGTAGTACGAGACACAAGCTGCAGATAGAAATTAGGTTGTTGGAAAACGCTGGAACATTCCTTAGAATATTTGCGCTGGCAGTAATCACCGTAGTGAGGAACCAGCTCTCGGCCTGCAGAGGCTCGGCTTAACCCCGAGACACAGCTCTTCCACAGCGTCTCACCTTTGGAATGAGGTGACCCGCCACTGTAGTGTCTCTGTTGGCCACTCTGGGAGGAGTGATGTTGAGGGCATTAGCTGCACGCAGAACCTCATGGATCACTGCGTAGGTGTAGGGCATGAGAGGCCGGTCACTCATCGAGGGATGACGGGCCCGTCCTATTACCTGATCAATCTCAGCGTGGACTTTTTCTGCAGGTGTAAAACAATTTTTTTGGGTTTTTTTGCAGGTGTAAAACACATTTTGCAATACTCGCAGCCTCTATAAAGCAAATTATGGTGTAACTTCTAACAATATCAAGCTTACCATACTGCTGAACTCAAGGCATTATGATTATTTTTCTTCTTATTGTTAGAAGTTACACCATGATACATACACATGTGTATATGTACATACGTACACATGTACTTATATACATTTGTACATGCAAGTTTCTACGAGTATTCATATACATATGTAAACATTTGTATAATGTGCAGTTTTTTATATTGTATATAGCTTTTATTCTGTAGGTTGTGCTGCTTCTATTGTCTTCTCTTATACTGCTCATTTTGCTGTGGCAAATTTCCCACCTGTGGTACTAATAAAGGGTTACCTCATCTCTCAGCATTTTGTCATTAAGAACCAGATGATTTAAAAACAAAATAAAAAAATTTAAAAAGGTACTACCTTGCACTTCAGGATACTTTGCCATATAGAGCAACATCCATATAACTGTGTTAGAAGTGGTTTCTGTTCCGGCTGCAAACAGATCCACCACACAGTAGACCAGGTTCTCCTCTGTGAACTGAGCTTTGCTGTCTTTACACTGAAGAAATAAACAGGAAAAGTAAGACATTCACAGACATATTAAAGGGGAACACCACTGGATAATCAATTGGTTTGGGTGAAAACAAAGTCATTCAGTGAGGCTTGACGCAACGTACCCCATTCCAGAGAAACTCGGAGTCCAAATTGTTCACAGTGGTGCTGAATGGAACCAGACATCTGCCTCCAAGAGCTCCCTCACAGAAAGTTCTTCCATGAAATGGTTACGAATGCACTGCCCGATACACCGGACATTGTTTTTGCTCAAGTTTAAGGAACATAAACTTTTGTTTTACCCTTCATCAACACTCCAAAGACACATGTAAGTTAACCGATGGGTTTGGAGGGTAAATAAAATGGCTATATTGGTGTTGAAGAAATCCCATCCACTGGTTCCATTCACCACCACTGAATAAACCCGGAGTCGGCCCTTTTTACTGATGAACCATGAACAGTCCTCTAAATGACCAACCATCTCCATGTTTGCAGAAAAATTGGAAAATTGGAGGAACTCCCATTAACGCACTGGTTAGCTAGATCAACACCATGGCACTCTAGTTTGGTCCAACGCTAGGTTTAATCCAGAGAAAATCAGGCCTCCATCTTATTTGTGCAGAAAAGGAACTTTACGCCTATTTGTCAGTACAAGTATTTTAAAGTCATTTTTATAGACTGGAAACCTAAAAGACTTTTATACTGATTTCATCATGTATTCATTTTTGGTTTTATCCATTAGCTAGGTGTCGTCCGACCACATAGTGCTACTAAGCTTGATGTCTTATCAAACTGCCACTTTGAAGAAAAAATGAACTGCCAAGACTCTTAGTCAGCTTAAAAAAAAAATCCCATTGGCTAGCGTGATGGGGGCCAGGGAAGACCATGTGTGAAAGTGAGGCCAATTACAATTTTGGACTCCCAGCCAAGCGATGGCTGTGGCATTCTTAGGGACCGAGATCAGCTGATCCAATGCATAGACCATGGGTCAGCAAACTTACTTGCGAATATCCATTGTGGCTATAGGGTTTCATTAAGCAACTGCCTGAGACCAACGAAGACTAACTCAAGTCGAATCAGGTCTGTTTCTGATTGATTGGAATTTTAAAAAATAGCCCTGCAGCCACACCAGTCTTGGAGACCCTGGCTTCAAGCGTGCCACTCAGGAGAATGTAATAGGTAGACCTACCCATGTCTTTAAAAATACAGTTAATTCCCTTGATTTTTGTTACCACTCTGGAGTTTGACCAAAATCCTACAATATCTATTTAAAAAAAAAAACAAAAAAAAAAAACACCTTCTCAATTTCATCCAGGTAGCAGTCGATGTAGTCTCCGGGGCTGTTGGGGTTTCGGTCCTGCTTGTGTCTCTGGATCTCCGTCTGGATGAAATGTCTAATCTTTGACAGGCTTGAGAAGGCAGTTTGGTGCTTACCTGGCAACCAGGACATGAGGGTGGGGAAGCGGTTGCACAGCTGTGCAAGAAGAAGGAGAAACACTTTATCTTTGTACTCCGTATCTCCATAAGGTTTATAAGTTGCAAGTGGGACAGACAAATATGGCCTAACATAACTGATAAAGCAATTAGATAAAGTCATTATGTGTTCACCTATGTGTGCCTATTCTTGTAGGCTATATGATAAACAAACACATAGGTTAGATAACATAGCAGCAATTCATGCACGTCTCCAAGGACCTCTTACCTGACCCCAGATGGTCGCTGGCAGCTGAACTACATCATCGAAATACAGCAGTATCTTGTGGAAACTCTGGTCATCGTACTCAAACCTGCGGCCAAACACCAGGCTGCAGATTATATTGGCAACTGCATTGGTCAGGAGACCGTCAGGGTCGAAGGGCAAACCTGAAAGAGACAGCAGGCGTGGAATGTCGTAAAGAGAGAAATGTGGTAGAAACAGCACCAAACAGTACATTTTAGACTTCTTTTTGAAACCTTGCTGAGCATGAAGAGCTTCACAAAGGCAGTGGGCCTCCTGTAGGATGGAGTCCTCCAGCGTCCTCTTCCCCACTCCAAAGTGCTTCAGCACAGACACAGCAAAGCGTCTCTGGTGGCTCCACGCATATCCACTGGCCGAGATCAGGCCTGCACGCAAGTTAAATCAAACTGAGCAGGTTTATTTTCCAGCTTAGCCATCACACTGGAATTAGGCTGTAGAAGGCACAGTCCAGACCCTGTTCCTCATTAAACAGACCTGATTCAAATCATCAGCTAACTATCAAAGCCTTTATCAGATTAATTGTTCACACTGTATGGCAAGTCAGTTTTGCCCCTTAAACAGCATTCACTACCAATAGTTCACATGTTAACATGTGCTGTAACTTAATAGGGTAGCTAGTGGCCTAGTGGCTAGGGTGCTGCAATCAGAAGGTTATGGGTCCAAAACCCCTTGAGCACCACACACTACTCCCCGGAACCACCACACCACAAATGACGACAGAAAAGACACACAGGATCCAATCTGACAATCTGTCCACTGCTAACAAATGTGACCTGGATGTGGATTGTACGGCTTTTTCCCCCATTCAGACCACAGAAAACACATCCTGCTCAGAAATGAACATCCCGAAAAATCTGATTTGAGCTGCCTGTCTGAACAGAGCCAGACATGATCTTGTGAAGCGAACACACGTGCAGAGACCGCTGAGTAAACATTCGTCGCCAGACTGCGGCCAAATCCGGTACTAAAACCCATCCCAAATCCCTTGAGGCTGTGCCCTTTTATTGTACGCTGTAGAATTCTTAGGCTTAAACGCAGATCTCTTTCTCAAGAAAGGATTTTTTCCACTGGTAAGTCAGCTGCTACTTTTATCACTAGTCCAGGAATCCCTAATAAAGTGCAGTCTGGTTTAATGGAAATCTTTATATTCATCACTGTTCTTACTTACACTACATCTCTGGGCTAACTGCAGACGTGTTGCTCTTTGGACAGTGTTGCACACCAGCATCCCCTACTGAGCTCAGCCTTCATGAAGAATTTAGAAATTTTACACTCATGTTGGTTCCCACCTCAATGGGCAACAAGCCCCCCCCCAATATGTCATTTAACATGAAAAAATCCCTGTAAAACAGATCTACATTGTTCATCAAAACCAGGTTTAGACTCAGTACATGTCAGGTCCTTCTTGATGGTTGAGAAACCGTCCAGTTTGAGCAGCTTTAGCTCACGGTTCGTGTTTTAACTTCAACACATTCAACGCCCTTTAACATAACAAGTGAAGATCGTGTGACAAATACCCTCTTTTTAAGCCGGCGCCTGTTTTGAGTGTGTGACTGCCGTCAGTTATCTGTATATCTGAGTTTGCAAAACTGCAGTTCCAGAAGATATTCCGGGAGTCTTTACCCATTCCTCTGGACAGCTTGTCATTCAGCGGGTAGTATGCACGGTCGGTGAAGATGTCTGCTTGCTCCACAAACGCCTCTTTGAAACTCTTATAGCCAGACAGCAGAATGCAGAGCTCATCGCCGAGGTAAAGCGTGGTGACGTCCCCGTACTTCTCATACATCTGCAGACAAACGGCATGAATAAAAATGATTCATACTGCTAATAGGCTTGCTGTTATTTAGCACTTTTATTGTAACGCTGACCTTTGAAAACGATAAGACTGGGTCTCTGAAGCTGACGTTATGCACGTTCCCGATAAGCGGAAGAGGAAAGGGGCCCGGAGGGATGTTCTCGGGCCGGTGGTCAGACAGGTATTTCGCCAGCACCATGATGCACAGGAAGACGAGCAAACCCTCCGGAGTCAAGAATTCGCCAATCGCCTTCAACAGCGCCACAATAAAGGATGCCATGCCTTCTCCTGCTGACTTTCAAAGAAAGCTTATCACCAATTAAATTTTACAACCAATACAGATAACCTATCACTGTTAAAGATTAACGGAGGACAAATCAGCCAGGGACTGACAGCGCTGACTGATGCACAGATCAGAGCCGAAGTTGCTGGATTTTACAGCATGGTCGTAACCACGGAACCTGTTTTTAAACCATTTCTCTATTCTCGTCTGCTGATCGTTCTTCTTTTGTGACAAAATGCACCCTTTGAACCTGCACTTTAGTGATGCCCTGTCTTATTTTGTAGTTTGTTTACTACTGCACACGCG
The DNA here is from genome assembly GCA_037974365.1 of Hydrocynus forskahlii. Taxonomy (NCBI): domain Eukaryota; kingdom Metazoa; phylum Chordata; class Actinopteri; order Characiformes; family Alestidae; genus Hydrocynus; species Hydrocynus forskahlii. The sequence goes on from JBBPCX010071227.1 coordinate 5,650, forward strand.
CCAGCTTCGTGAAAACAGATCATTAGATAGTAAAGACAACTATCATCGTTATTATTATTAGTAGTAGCAGTTTGTTTCGATCGCCTTTGTAGATACAGCACGCCTTTAAGATGCAGATGCTTTGTAGACACAGCACACCTTTAAATTAAGAAAATTAGAGTCACTTAACTTTTCCTTAACACTGACAATTAGCCTCACCCAACCCCTAACCCAGACCCAACACTGCTCAACTTCTTTTGGTTAAGTTTGGTAACATGTAGACAAGCTATTGGGGTCTGTCCATAAGAAAGCAAGACCCCACAAGTGGTTTTGAGTACAGTTCTATGAAGCTAAAACTGAGTTCAGATGAACCAAATGAGCCAGATCGCGACAAAGCTGTTTGCATAGAGTGTGTCAGGGAGGTTTATTTACACAAGACATGTTGGTAAAATGTGGACACTGATTTACAAGATGGACAGAACCTTCTGTCCCAACTCACTGATCACCCCTCCCACATTTCCTGCCCCCAGTGCAAGGTTGTCTGGCACAGCCTGAAAGAAACTCTAAAAAAAAAAAATATTTTAGCTCATTTTCAACTCAAGCAAAGCTTTGTGATCAACCATCACACGGAAAACATCTCTGATCTCCCACTGAAACCAGCTCTCCCATTTAACGCCCCTGCCTGCTGCAGGCTGCTCCTCTGTTAAAGCCCCTCAGCCCACAGCCTGGTGAGCAGTATTCCGGGTACCTAAGGGGGTCTTACCTGAGTGAACAGGTGGACGTGGACCTTCAGTGGAAGTGTGGAAGACCGTCCTCTCTCTGGAGCTTTTTATTGCTTGAAGGCTTGAGACCGCACCTTACGATGCTGGTGTATGATTGGTCCACCAACTCCTCGAGCCGCGACGTCACGCCCCGGGGTCCGCGTGTTTTTCCAGCTAATGTGGTCCACGCGCACAGTTTCAGGCTCGCCTCTTCCAGACAGGAGGGCTTGATCTTCAGCTCCCGATTGGTCTCAGCTGCTGGTAAAAACAGTGACCTCGTGTAGGTGGGCTGCCAGATCCACGACTTGAGAATTCTGGGTTAACCTCGAGGAAAATAGTAAGTTTGGTGTGTTAAAAAAAAAAAAAAAAACAAAAAAAAACCTGGCTGCTAAATTGGATCTAATTATATCAATTATGTTTAAAGTGTCAGTCATGTGTTTTCCTTTGCAACCAAGTGGCTGTCCCACGATCGCATCAGTAAGTAAGTACGGGAACGTTGTCATTCCGTGCCATACAACAGCACAACAACGGATGCATGGCTTAACGAAACTGCGGTTCTCCAGAGGCTCAATGTGCAGACGTGAAAGACAAGTGCACGCAAGACAGCACACGGACATTACAAGCATTTCACTTCTTACCCAGAAAGTAGGTACGACCACGTGAGACAGCACGAGGCAGCACAGTACAAACAATAAATACAAAATAAATACATACATAAATTAAACAAAAATGTAAAACCAGTCAGTGGGTGAAATATAATATGAAAGAAAGTATTGCACGTCGTTTCACAGTGACTGCATTATTGCACTTAATAAAAATGCTGTAAACTTTAGACGTATTTGCGGTAATGAACTGCACAGCGAGTGAGAGAGCAAAAAGGTTTTACCGAAACTAGCAGCATTATCGGGATAGAAGTTTGAATGAGGAAGTCAGCAGTCCACGTGCGTGTTATTGTTCAGACAACTGAAATGTGTGTGATCGGACAGTCCATGTACGTGACGTGTGTACAGAGTGTTCGGTTATTGAACAGAGTTCAGGATTCTGATGGCCTGGGGGAGAAGCTCCTGTTAAATCTGGTTGTTCTGCAGAGCGCACTGCGGTAACGTTTTCCAGACGGCAGAAGTTCAAACAGCCCATGTGCTGGATGTGTGGAATCGTCTATGATCTTAATGGATCGGCTCTGGCAACGTGAGTAGTGTAGTTCTTGAACAGATGGGAGTGATGTCCCGATGAGTTTCTCTGTCGTCCTCACCACTCTTCGAAGCATCTTCTGTTCATACCATACCGGACTGAGATGCTGCTGGTCAGTGTGCTCTCTACAGTGCCTCTGTAGAAAGTTGTGAGGACAGGCGAGGGGAGGTTTGCTCTTTTCAGCCTCCGGAGAAAACGAAGACGCCGTCGTGCCCTCTTGACAAGGGAAGTGGTATTTGTGGTCCATGTCCGGTCATCTGTGATGCGCACTCCCAGAAACTTGGTGCTCCTCAGGGATTTTATATCATGACATTGCACTGAGAACCTAACGTTTTAATAGTACTCATAAAAGTGACATGATTATTCTAAATAGTGCGTTAAGGTGAGTTTGGACGAAAGGATGACGCGCCACCCCTTCACCAAGCGTGGAGTTCCAGCTGTAGCCACACGGTGGCACTGTTGAGGCTCACAGAGCGCGAGAGAGTCGCTCCAATCCGTGTGAGGCTGTTTGAGGCCACAGCAGCCTGGGAGGGCCAAACTGCCTCAATATGTTCATTCAGAGTTCATCTTTACCATAATGCGTTAACACACATTTAATGCATCGTAAGAGTGTGATTTAAACTCATTACCGGAGGATTACGGGCTTCCTGCTCTGTCACAACTTATTCAGCCATGCCCTTGAAGCCCTAAGGCTCCAGAAAGCGTGACATTATTTAAGTGTTATTGCAAATTAGAGAGGAAAATGAATTCGTTTTGGCACTCCCTATGGAAAGATCACATGAAACCAGCCAGTGTGTGAAATGTAATATTAAAGAAAATGTTGCACATAATTTCACAGTGATTATATTATTTCACTGTATAGATACAATATTCACAGTGCTTGTATTATTGCACTTTGTAAATATAATGTAAACTTTAGATGTGACATTATTTAAGTGTTCATGCAAATTAGAGAGGAAAATGAATTTGTTTTGGCACTCCCTATGGAAAGATCACATAAATTGCTACTGACAGTTTACAGTCTAGAGTGGAGGTGGATGGAACCAGACGTCTTCGACACAAATCGACACAAATCCGTTTTATACTCTATCGCCCCCCCCACCCCCCCCAGTGAAGCTCCTCATGTCTCTGAGTGTTTATATGGATGTTGATGATGGTAAAATAGTGACTCTGAATTAAATAACTTTTCTTTGGGGACTGTTTTGCCTCTGCATGTATTCCTCTACCATGAATGGATTTAGTTTTAGGACCTGATAGAACAACATTTCGGGCATTAGGCGGCGCAACCGCAAGCAATTCTGATAGAATAACTTTCTGTGAGGAGCTTTTTAGAGAACCAGACATCTGGTTCCATTCACCTCCACTGTGAAAAGTTGAGTGAGTTTCTGCCACAAAAAACTGGCCTTCAGGAGTCGGTCTATGCGACCAACACACATTTATAGTTCTCATTAAAATTTTTCGACACACACCACTCACAGACTCGTTCACACTGAGACTGACCCCCGCACGCCCATGGCGATGGCTGGAGGGCGCACACTGGCTCGGTTGTGCTGGCAGTGGAAAATCCCTGTGCCAACAGTGAGGCAGTGTTAGGACAGATTTGCTGGTCCTCATAGTCCGGGGGGGGGTTGGGGTACAGGCGTTTTGATTATGGCACTAGGGAACCCTCAGGCCCTTCGAGGCCTTCAGAGTTCTGTTGATTTCTGGGAAGCGGAAAAATGCATGTCTGTGATTTTTTTAGTTCGTTTTTATTCAGCAGAATCATGAGTGCATTTATTGCATCACTACTCTTACTTCATTATTAATGCTGTGTGGGGGGGTAACACTGGGAAATGCAGATTTTCTCACTTGTGAATTCCATTTTAACGGCTGACGATGTTCGGAAACCAGACGAAACACTAGTTTTCAAGCTGCGGCACTTTAATGCAACCTTTCACCTTTTCCACCGGTGAAAAACACTAAACTGAGCTTCTGTGTGATCTGTGTGCTTTTAATACAAACAAGAAAGAGACGCAGGCGTATGATCAGGAACTCCTCGTCCTTGTTGCTGGCGTTTCTTTGAGCAATCACCTGAATGGAGTGAAGTTGTGTTCACCCATTTAAGCAACTGGTTTATAACCTTCCAATAAGCACTAAAACACAGCATTTCGTTGATGCTGGAGAAAATAGGACTAAATTCCTGATCCTGATCAACAGAAAATGGTCCAATCAGGATGTGGTATCTAGGTAGATGTAGCCAAGCAAGCTTCCTTATTGGTCAGGCCTTCTGGAGTTAGACTGAAGTCCTACTGTGTCGCATTAACCACCGAAGAATCGGCCAATCACCTGATTTACAGTGGGTTCCATGAGGGAGAACGTCACTCTAGGCCTTCAAGATGTTCTAGATCCGTCACTGACTGTGAATGGGAGTGGACAGTGACTAGTGGATGCATGTCAGATGGTTTAACTAGTAGATATCAGATGATCTAATCATTGAGCGTGCTGTCAGGTGGTCTAATCAGTGTGTGTGTGTGTGTGTGTGTGTGTGTGTGTGTGTGTGTGTGTGTGTGTGTGTGTGTGTGTGTGAGAGAGAGAGA
>JBBPCX010071228.1:0-10156 GCA_037974365.1 Hydrocynus forskahlii
TTCAAGCGGTTCAATGTCTCATTGTTCATTCTGCAGAAAGTTTTTCCCAACTATGTTGCAGAAGTTCCCATAAGTGTGCGGCACTTGCTTTGCTTTCAGTCTTCCGTCCAGTTCATCCTAAAGCAGCTCGGTGGGGTTTAAGTCTGGAGACTTCTGTCCACTCCATGTTTTCCAGCTTACCATCTTGTTCTTTTTTCTGAGGTAGTTCTGGCAGAGCTTGGTCTTATGTTTTGGGACACTATCTTGCTGTACAATGAACCCGACCAACCAGGCACATACCAGAGGGTACATACTACAGAATTATTTCCCACTTCTGGGTAACCTTACCATTTTTAAACCTCTCGCAGTTCAGCACTGTCCATTGTACCATTTCATGATATTCATTGGACTTGAACTGTTCGAATTAAAAAAAAAAGAAGCTTGAAACACTGGGGTGTTCTGAAACCTTTGACCGGTAGTGTTCACACACACATGCACGCACACACTCAAACCAGGGATGCGTATCTTACACTCGCCTTCATATCTTATCTGAACTTTAATTTCACTCACACTGATTAAATTTTTTTAAGACATGTCACAAATATTGCATAATTGCCTGATTGCATTTTTGTATTTATTTATGTTAACTGCAATAATTTATGTTCTACTATTTTATTATATACTATTTTAGCTTATTATTTTATGTTTTGTTAAGATGAGGCAAATGCATGAATATAAAAAAATATTCAAGAATTAATTCTTAACAACAAAAAAAATCTGAAATCTCATGGGTGCTATAATACCTTTAGAGGTCACCCTTTTAGTGATGTTTGTTGATTTGATGTTTGTTAATTACTCATTTAGATTGCAGCAGTGGAGCTTTAGCTGTGCCTGTTGTCAGCAATAGCTATTAATAGCTATTGCATTTTGAAAAATATGAAGCAAGAGCTAATCAGTCAATCTGGCTACTTGAGGTTTTTACTCTAGTTGCTGCATATAATTAACAAAATCTCTCTCTCTGTCTCTCTCTGTCTCTCTCTCACTCTCTCTGTCTCTCTGTCCCTCACTCACTCTCTTGCTTTCTAGCCAATGAAGGCTCTGAGGGCATCAGCTGGTACCTCTCAGCCTGTGTTGTCCATTGAGCAAGTCCAGACAGTGTTCTATCAGCTGCCAGAGCTCAGAGATCTCCACAGAGACTTTCACAGCAGCCTCAAAGCAAAACTGCAGTCTGTTGAACCAGATCTTCCTGCACAATACAGAGACCTTCAGTTGTCTGTGGGAGACCTATTCCTGAAGTTTGTGAGTAGTGTGTTTTAATATTCCACGCGAGTGCAATTATTATGAAATTACCTCCATTCATGTTTAACTAGTATTTTGAACAGAATGTTTAATCTCTTTCTGCTTCTGCAGTGGGCCAGTGTGTCACTGTCTGTGTTTTCATGTTTTGCACAGGTGAGCCAGTTAGGACTGTACAGAGGATTTATTGATAATTACGAGAGCGCCGTTAAGATCGTGAGGAAGTGCTCCCAATCAAACCATCGATTCCGAACCCTTGCTGAGGTGTGTACACTGCACAGCACTGCACAATCACTGCCAAGCAGAGTAACAAACTTCAAAAGGAACTCACACGTTTGCATTCCGGTTCATGTTCCTGTTATTAGAGTATGATGTCCACCAAAGGCTCAGACAGCTCCAGAACAAAATACACCTTTGAAGGTAGTGCATTTTTTTCCTTTTCACTGTATAAACTGAGATCAGCCATTCATGCATTTTGGGGTGCTCATTTCATTCATGTATGTCATGTCACAGCTCTCCTCTACAAGCCTCTGGACAGAGTGACGAAAACTACTTTATCACTGCATGTAAGACAATTGCTGATGTTTATCAATTAATGGTCCACCATAAATTTACCATTTTGGAAATGCAAGGTTTTCTTCGGACAGTGACTATGTTTATAAATTTACATGTTTCTGAAGTCTTCTGATCTTTTTTCTGCCACTTTCTGTACCCTGTAACTTTGCTCTTCTGTTTAGGATCTTCTGAAACACACACCAGATGATCACCACGACAGTACACTGCTACAAGAAGCTCTCCGTGTGTCCCGCAGTTTCCTGTCTGGGGTTAATGAGGGGTCACAGTGCAAGACAGCTGTCACTCTCAGCAGAGGAGAGGTACTTGCAAATAATAATTATTTTGATGATTAATTGAGTAATCATGTGCACACAGTTTATGAGAGCAAACATAATAATGCTTCTTTAAAACTGTAACAAATAAATATACAGAATGTTAAGCATTAAAGTACTTTTATTAGCATATACAAAAGCCACCTAATATAGTTATAATGTGGATCACCACACAAGATGTTTGACAAGCTGTTTAGTCAATGGGATGAAACAGTTCAGATGTGCATTTAAAATAAAGGGACAGTCCAGAGCTTGACTCTGCATCACCACACAACCATTTAACAAAGTTTCAGACATGCACCCACATAGCAAAGTTGTTCCGGCCCACTTATGGGCCACACGTTCCACTAACACCTGGGCCACACGTGGAAATGAATTACGGTCCTTTAGTGGGCCACTTCCGGTAGTCACAGTGTGGGCCACATGTGGTCTATATCAAAGCCATATCATTTGGCCAGAGCTGGGCCTATTCTAGGCCTATGCTGGACCAGACATGTTTAGAACAGGGCCATAACTGGGCTGGAACAACTTTGCTGTGTGGGCACTGTTACAGATTCTTTGTCTGTTGCAAAGGAAACTTGTTGTATTTGACATATTTTCATTCATAGTTGTTTACCTGGCAACATGTCAATGCTTAGAAGAATAAGCAGTTATTAAAGAAATTATTAAATAAATGGATACGCGGTAAAGACCTGTTTGTGTCAAAAATTTTGACTGGTCATGTTCATCCATGTATTTGTGAGAAGCTTCTGCTGGATCTGCATCATTCATAGTCATAGGTTACATACTTTTAATTGAGCAATTACTACAGTGCTAATGCACACACATATATACACACACACACACATTTTGAACATTTTTACCCATTGTAGCATACAAATATAGTGTTTGATGATGTTCACAGAGACGACGGCTAGTGCGTGATGGTTTTGTAGTGGACGTATACGAGGGGGGACGTAGCCTCAGACACCTGTTTTTGTACACAGACTTACTTCTGTGTGTCAAACTGAAGGGTGGTACAATGGGGTAAGTGACATCTTTGTTATTTTTTTCAGTAGAGCAAGCTGGTCTTGGCTCTGAGTTAGGATTTTGTCCAGTTGTATCATTTTACCTGTGTGTGTTTGTGTGTATGCATATTAAGAGGCGCCTCCATTATATATGCACTGAGCGGCAAAGCAGAATGTATATACTGAATTGCCAATTATGTATGTTGCACCTAAAGTAATTGCAATTGTATCAGATCTATACATTTGATACAAATGCACATTTCAGGGATGTTCATTCCAGGTCACAGCTAACAACCAAGGCCTAGATGTGAATTTGTAGTGTTAGAAGAGCGAAAATGCTAATTCCTACAGAGCTGTGACCTGGAAGAAACCCATCTTGACACACCTACTCAATGTTCTATAGGCACAGGGTAGTTGTATATACAAATAGGTGTGCATGGGAAGAGATTAGCTACTGTCACTAAGTGTATACCTACAAAGCGCACCTGGTTAAAAGGCCAGTGAGTGCGGGTCCAAGTTACGCGTGTCTGTTAAACCGGCAAGATGTAAATAATGAAAAAATTATGTATCGACAGGAAATTTTGAAATTAAACACAGGAATGGAAGGCTGTTCTTAGTGTTTGGGAAAAGGGTAGATATTTTCTTAGTCTTAAGGAAAATGCCGTAAAGGTAAATATTTATTTTTGACTAGTCATATGTGTTTGTGTGTGTCCATATTAGGAGACAACTACACTACAGGTTTTGTTGGTATATGCCACTGGCGGGGCTAAAGATGCGGTGGGCTGCAGAACAGGACCCATCAGTGGAACTTCAGCTGAAAATTAGCAACATGAGGGCCAAGATGTTTCACATCAGGCGTACACTTCAAGAGTATATGGTACATTTGTGTGTATATTTATTTGCATGAACCTGTGGGTTTCTATGTATTGAATGTGTGAATCTTTGTGGGACTTTGACATGCGGTAAACAGCTGTTCTTGTTTTGTGAGGCTGTGTTAAAAATATATGTGTGACCACTTATATCTGTGTGCGTTTGTGTGTGTGTGTACACATGATAATATCTATGGATGTGGGTAAGAATGCATAAAATCTAGAAATTAATTTGTGTTCTAAGAGAATGTTATGTGTGCGTAACAGAGAGAAGGAAAGGGGTCTGTTTCTCGTGCTGCTGATCGCTATAGAAGGAAACTTGAAGCCTGTGAGCTTTGGCTTCTCACACACAGCCCGTCTTTCATCTTGGAGTTTTATAGCACCAACAGCAAGGTGGGATCACCTTATACACGTGCAGTTTCTCTTTCACACACAACTAAGATGTCTTATAATCCAGCATATGTCCCACTGTGCAGATATATATCTCTCTGTCTGACTCGCTCACTTTCTTTTTGCAGACTCACATAATTCACCTACCTTTTCTATATGAGCTTGAGGGGTGGAGAGAGGATATCAACAATCTCAAAGCAGAGGGTGAGTGGAGCTTCCATCCAGTGCTTGAGCCTGCATTGCCTTTCGTTAAAACTGTCATACACTGTATGTGTTCTGCTTATCTGTTCTCAGATCTGGGGACAGTGCCACCGGACTTACTCTCTCTAGCAAACTCTTGTGTCAAACTGCGAATGACTCAAAAGCCCCCTCTTTGCTGTCTTCAGCCAGGTTGGTATCATCCTTTTTCACACCCTTAAATAAGTGCATATCCTCTCTCTCACACCCACACATACACAGGCAGTTTCACACCCCCTCCCTCTGATTTATATCCTTACCAAAGTTTCCATTTCATTGCATTTCACAGAAATGTTTTGTGTCCTCAGTCTGTATCATTGTCTCTGTCTCATTTTTTTCTGTCTCTTGCTTACAGACAACGAGGAGAACAGCACGTGTGGGAGCCTGTATGTGGTTTTGCATTCAGGCTATGGCCTACAGCAGCCTGCAAGTAAGTCACATTTCAGCCAGTTAGTCATATGCACAAGTGACCACAACAATGTGCACAACAACTAACTGCAATTAGTTTATTTCAGTCTTACACACAAGTCCTGAAACATAATTCATATTTTCAGTGGAATATACTTAGACTCCTGAGTTTCCTTCCAAAATATTCAATAATCCTGCTTCTAGGCCATAACCTGGTGATTTGTTACATGATCACCAACTGATCTGTGTCCTCTGATTCTGCACAAAATGTTTTCACAAATGCTTTTTCCAGGTATAGCAGTCATTGAAAAAATAATGTTCCTGATTGGAAATGGTATATTTAATCCTGTGATGAGAAAAGTGACATGTACACAAAATACCCACTGATCACTGGTGTGATGTTTAGTACAGTGTAATAGATTACATCTCTACCATGCACGTTTCAGACAAAAGTTCTAACCCAGGCAGGAACACCACACTTGGCAAATAAAAGTGTTTTTGTCTGTAACATGGTTAAACTGTAAATAAACCTGAATAAGAGTGTCTATCAGAAGCATTAAATATGTAATTTAGGGCCAATTTTCCACTGTCAAAGTACCAGAACCTTTGGTACTAGAAAAGTGGAACAGTGCTTTTTCCACTACCCATTTACTGTTGATTTCATATTTCCAAAATAATTTAAGGAACACTAAGAATTATTTTTTTTAGAAAAGGACAGATCATTCTCAGAATGTTAGTTCCATCGCCACCGTATAGTGAACTCATTTTCATATTTGTCCATAACAGGGCAGACTTTTCTTGGTTTCAGTTACTAAATGAAGAGCATTAGTTTGACATATACATTTCAGAGAAGTCTACTCTCTAATCAATGTAACCAAATATAAAAATCGAAAAACAAAATACATTTCAGGAAGATATGCATGAAGGCACCATACACTGATAATGACCATGTTCACAGTTTCAAGAAAATAAAGGCTTGCTTGATTTTACACACAAATCTGGGTGTATATGTTTTATGCCAGTCAGTAAGTTAAGCCAACCAGCAGGAAGAATAATTTAGGCATGATCTTTAACAGGAAAGCACAACACACAATAACACATCTTGTTCAAATACACCTTGAAACATATTGATATATAAAACTGTGTCAGAGTTTTATAATAACAAATAGATTACTTGGAGCTGTGCCAGATTAGTGTGGAATGATTGAGCTAACAAGAGTATGTCAGTTACAGATTGTTATCAGTTGAAATCGAACATTTCGTTTATTAATTTATTTTTTCAGAATTTTTGTGCACATGCAAAGATTGAGAATCCATATTATTTTGTAAACTGTATTAGTGTTATTGTTGTTTATCTTATTTTTTATGTTAAAAAAACTCTCAAAGTACAAAGAAGGCTCCTATCTTAATCCCTCTTTCATTCACTTTCAGTCTGTTCTTTTGCACTCTCTCCTTCCTGTGGTTGCAGTTGTCTACATCTGTATTGAAGTTGACGGTTTTGAAGTTTTTGACAGAAGAGCCCAGACGTGTCTCTCTTCTTACAGCCTGACGCCACAGTGGGACCAGGTGAAGACACACAAGCACAAGCACACACAAACACAAACACATTTTTTTGACATTGTGCATTATTTGTTTTATTTATTTCAAATGTTGTATTTGAAATACTTAAACACTGAAATAGACTGATATTCTTTGGGGCACGATTTCATTCAGATCACTCAGTAAAGTGAGCATCTACTACTGGTTAAGCTGATCTTACCACTCTGAAGTCTTGAGGAAAATGGGCCCTGAATTATATGTGGGTCTTGCAGGAGCTGGTGCTGCAGGTGGATGGAGCTCAGCATCTCTGGCTCCTGTGTCTCTCTCAGTCTGAGGAGGTTATCATGGGCAGAGCAAAACTGAAGGTGAAGTTTCTTGTTTGTTTTGGGCTAAGCTGAGATGAGCCACCATGACATAGCCTAGTCACAAAGGAGATGTTAAAGAGATTATCTGTTTAAGATAATGTGTGTTATTAAACAAGTTTCTGGACTAGCTTGCCAATCCAGCTCTAAGGCTAGTTTCATCAAAATGCAGTGACTGCAATGGCTGTGCTTTTTCTTATGAAGTAGCAAACAAACTATGATCCTAAAGGGTTATTCAGCTGTGTTCCCTTTTTACTATGTCAGATTCTAAATATTTTTTAATGTTGTGTGCAGTTCTCCTCTCCTATATGTGTATATATATATATATATATATATATATATGTATATATACACACATGTATATATGTACTGATCTTTGTGTGTGTGTGTGTGTGTGTGTGTGTGTGTGTGTGTGTGTGTGTGTGTGTGTAAAACAGTTAGATCCTGTTGACATGCTGAAGAGGTGGAAGAAAATGACCCTGAATTTGGGCATGATAGATGTAACAATATCAATCAAATACCTGCCCCATCCCCTAAAGCCACCCTGCTTCACTCCGCTAAAGCTCAAGCCTGTTTTCTCTGTGCTAATTGGAGATGTAGCAAGGTCAGTATTTCATTGTTTTCTCAGTGGTCCAGTTAAAATGATTAATTGATTTACTGATTTAACGTGGAGAAGTGTTAACACAGCAGTAGGCATTTGTCCCTAAGCAAACAAACCTTACATTCATTTCTAAGTTTTGAGGAAATGCCAAGTTAGACATGAACAATCAGCTTGGTTATCAAAACAGGAATCCAGTTATGAAAGACTGGAATATTACAACAGACCAAAACTGTGCTAAGTTCTGCAAAAAAAGAAAAGTAAGAATAAGAGGTACACTGTCAGTGAGTCACGTTCTGAATTCATTTCCTTTGTCTTTCGCTGACTGCCTATGTTCTCTAGTTTCATTTATATCCTGCCTTATGTATACTTGCTCTGTGTGTTCTTGCACATTTGTGTGTCTCTCTCAGACAGGAGGGTGTCCTGGTGCCTCATATAGTGCGCGCCTGTGTGGAGGAGGTTGAGAGAAGAGGATTAGAAGAGGAGGGCATCTATAGGATTTCAGGAGCTAGCAGTGAGATTCAGGCTCTCAAATGTGCATTTGACACCAGTGAGTGAGTGTATGTGTGATATGTTTGTAAGTCATGTTCTAAAAAATGTTATCATGAAGCAAAAGCTTTTGCGATGGGTAATATGCTCGCACATAATTATAAGTGGCTATAAGGGGGCCAAGCAGAATGTGCAAGCTGGCACAAACAGCAAGAGATTTGACCACTTCAATGAGGACTTTTGTAAAAGTTACATGAGGATTTAAAGAAAAACACTATTTTGAAAACAGACCAAACCATGTCAGAGAAATGTAAAAACATGTAGCTTGTGGCAACAACACCGTATAGCAGACATTTCTTTTTTTTTTTGTTCCATTATGAATGAATCAACAAAATTTCATTTGTTTGTTGCCATTTACACAAGCTTGTATTGTCTTGAATTTTGATTGGCCGTTGGCAGTCAAAATGAACCAAATCTAGCCTGTAAGCAAAAATGTGAGTCTACCAAATTTCTAAATTTTACCTAAAGCAATCAGCTGAATGAATGAATTTTTAATGGAGGAAATTTCACAATTTCAGCCACTCAAAGAATGCGGTGGTGACAGTTTGTTAAGTTTTGTAAAGCTTGAACCTTAAGATAAGAAATTTGCTCTAGATTTTTGCATTGGTGTGGTTCACTGGGTGGTGCTACTCCACAAGGGCATCACTATCACATTCTTAGGAAGCATAACCTACATCAGTTTCATCCATAGGGGGCCCCTGCAGCTGACACATTTCAGTATCACAAGAACCAGTTCAGCTAAAATAAAAAAAATGGTATTATGTTTCATTTGTCTCCCCCAACAAAATGGCAGCCAATAAGCCAAAAAAATCAGCAACCAATACATGTCTGAGTGACTGGGCAGTTGTAATCAAAGCAATGGCTTTGTAGGCTCATAATGGCATATAGATGCTAATTACCCAATTTCATACTAATTAGCCAAAAGATGTCACTGCAACAAGCTACAACATGTTTTCCTCTGTTCCTCTGATCTATTCATCTATTGAAATGGTTAAATCACTCAATCTCTCACTACTTGGTCAGTTCACACATTCTGTTTGGACCCTCTGATCGCCACGTCTTTGTATTACACACCATTTCTTGTTACATTAAATGATAACTGCTTGACTATATTTATTTATAGGAATTTCTTGATGCGATGCGTTACCTCATTTCAGATATGTGGCATTCTGCATGTTCTGAAAGTGATTATAACTTCATTCTCCATTCCATTTACAGCTTTGCTCAGGGCAAACCTAACATTTCAAAACATAATTTAAAAACTTGTACAGTAGTGGCATCATAATCGAATAATATCACATGAATCTTATTGAAAACCAAACTTCTGAAATGTAATTCCAAGCTTCCTAACCTTACGCTCTTAAAAATACTGACACCAAAAAGGATTCTTTGTGTGACGTCATATAACAATCGATCTTTTGTTCTCCAACATCCTTTCAATACTTCTTTAAAAGAACAGTATTTGTCAATACAGAAAGGACCCTTTTAAAGTAATAAACTGCATAATGTAAACGTTCTTGAAATAACTGGATGAATTAATATTATTAGGAGTTTCATTATGCCTTTGCCATTGCTCGTTTTGACTGTTACTCTTCCTTCCAGATTACTGGGAGGCTGTAAGTAAGCTGAGGAATATGGATGTGAATGCGGTCTCTGGGACACTCAAGCTGTACTTCAGAGAACTGCCGGAGCCTCTCATTCCTACTGACCATTTCCAGAGTCTCTCTCTCTCTCTCTGTCTCTGTCTCTCTCTGTCTCTCTCTCTCTCTCTGTCTCTCTCTCCTCTCTCTATCTCTCTCTGTTTCTCTCTCTCTCTGTTTCTCTCTCTCTCTGTGTCTGTCACTCTCTCTCTGTCTCTCTCTCTGTCTGTCTCTCTGTCTCGCTCTCTCTCTCTCTGTCTCTCTCTCTCTATCTCTCTGTCTCTCTCTCTCTCTGTCTCTCTCTCTCTCTCTTCTCTCTCTCTGTCTCTCTCTCCGTCTCTCTCTGTCTCTCTGTCTCTGTCTCTCTCTCTCTCTCTCTCTGTCTCTCCCTCTCT
>JBBPCX010071230.1:0-10155 GCA_037974365.1 Hydrocynus forskahlii
ACTGTAAGACTGTCTCTGTAACTAATGACTGTAAGACTGTCTCTGTAACTAATGACTGTAAGACTGTCCCTGTAACTCATGACTGTAAGTTGGTATGACATCATTGAGGTAACAAGCAGCTAATAACATGACATATGACATCATACATCTAACAAACAGCTAATGACATCACACAGCTAACGAACAGCTAACATGACATCATACAGCTCAAGAACAGCCAAATGACATGACATCATATGGGAAACAATATGACATCACACGGTGTGAGTGTGTGCTATTTCTGAATAGAGCTGGTGCAGGACTGGAACAGAATCATCCTCTTTTCCATTTTGATGCATGTTCTCCTGATATCAGCCCAGAACGGACACCTGATATCAGATTTGTAACAAAAAAAGGTATAAAAAAAAAAAAATAATAAAAAAAACTATGACAGCATGTTTTATCTTTAACAGACATGGTCTTTCTGGAGAGTTTACATCATGAACATCACAATCAGCTGAGGTCCCCCGGGGAACTCAGGGATCTCTCTTTCACGGGTCTGTGATTACCAGGGATGAAGCTTCAAACAGCCAGTCGACAGTAATAACACACTTTCACAGCCATGCAAAAACACACAATTAGAGTCAGGGACACACACCTCAGCCTGAGACACCTTTTAGCCATTAAGGATACACGCTGTTGCTAAATATGACTTAATATCTGTCTAAATGTGAGTGTGTGTGAGTGTGTGTGTGTGTGTGTGTGTGTGTGTGTGTGTGTGTGTGGTGTTTGTGTGTATATGCTTAGGCAGTGGGGGTGTTATGGCTGTCGGGCGGCGCGGCTCTGGGAGTACAGAGCGATTACAGGTGCTACAAAAGAGCACACACAAATATGGTGACAGAAATGGGGATGAGCACTACCTGATGGATTCTTCTGGTCTCCCAGCGCTTTTCCTCACGTTCGGTTTAAAGCGTCCATGCTGTTGGACTCTTTATTGAGTGGCGTGTCTCATTAGCTATTAATGTTCCTCCAGTGTACATGATTTATTAATATAATATTCTTTATCAACTGGAATAGTACAGTCTTACAAATACAGGTGCCAAAGAGGGTTGGAGAGATGCCATAAAAGAACCACTTTCGGAACCATAAAGTACCTTCCAACCGACAAAAGGTTCAAAAATAATTTTACAGTTTATGAGCCAAAAAACTATTTTTATTTTATTTACTGGAACTTATTTTTAAGACTGTCAGTGTTTATCTTTTTAGATCATATAAGGTGTATTTGCTGCATTTTAAAAATACAGTGAACACACCATACATGTAAATATTTAATGTAAATAAAAATACAGTGAGTGCACCTTACATGTTTTACATTGTCTATGCAAGTGGAATGACATTGACTGACTGAGTTCAATTATGGTCCTTTCATTTAGATCATAAGAATTCATGAGTTCACCTACGGTTCATGCATTGCCAAAGAATAGTTCAAACATATTTAAATTAAAATGTATAGGAATAGTGTTATTAGTTCCTCAAACCAACCCAAAATGCAGATTCACAGTCACGACTATAATAAAAACGCCTATATAGATGAGCTAATAGGCTGCTCTGTCTATTTAATGGTAGGGGAAACACTGAGTTTAGTATACTCCCCGAGTTAAATGCCCCGAAACCATCACCAGTAAACCATCATCAGCTTTCTCCTCTCTCTGTACGCTCAGGCGGGTTTTGGTAGTGGAGGGGTTTATAGTCAGGTTGTTTGATTCGACAAGTATCTTTAGGATTCAATGTGTGTGAGCCACTCTCACAGTCTCTCTTTCGGTTTATGGAAACTGAGAGCAGCCCTTTATGAATTCTTCTACTGAGGTATTTTTACTTATTCTGAACTTTTGGGACTTTTGGGATTCAGAGTGGGTTTGATGTGAAGTGGTTCATTGTAAAAACATTCTTTACAGTGGTGGTGACTGGAACCAGACATCTCTAACACAAATCCAGACAGTTTATTCACTGTCGAACCCCAGTGAAGCTCCACGTGTCTCTGAGTGTTTATGTGGATGTTGATGATGGTTTCTTTGTGGATTGTTCTGCCTCATGATGCCCTGCATGCATCCCTCCACCATGAATGCATCGGTTCCCATCACTATCACTGAAAGCATTTTTCAAAACTCATTGGAATTCCCTGTGAAAGATGAAGCATTCCTGTGGTGTTGTGCTCAATGGGCAGTGCGGGTCTGAAGCATTAGGTCAATGGAATAAGGTTCAACATAAACTGAATACTGACCAATGCTAACACTTGCTGTTGATCAGAAATGGAGCTCTGTAGACTCAGCTGTTAGTGTGTGTGTGTGTGTGTGTGTGTGTGTTAACCATGGCTGTGTGACAGATGAATGTGTTCTCAGCAGGAGGCTGGGCGCTGTGTGTGTGTTGGGCTTGGTCAGGCCAAATCATTAATCCTCACTACTCCGCTCAGACAAGCCCTTTAGTGCCCAGCCAAAAACACCCCCCCCTCAAATAATAATAAAAAACTCACATACCCACAGACCCGGGCCGAGCTCTGTAGCGGAGCGCGGCCATTTTGTGTGATGCTCTTGATAACTAGCATGCTAATCCATGCAACACATTTGGTGCTTAGCCTGTAGGTGGGCAGCTTTTGTGGACCTTGATGTACGAAGTTCCCCTTCAGCACATCCTGAAGAAGATCTTGCATTTTCTTCAGAGCTGGCTGAGGAGCTTACTGCTCACAACGGTTTCATCAGAAATAAATCCTCTTCTTATTTGGAGATTACTGAAGTCTAACTTGTTTCTCTTAAACCCCCCTTTAGGAGAAATAAGGGAAAAAGAAAAAAAAAAATTAAAGACAGAAGTTCCTCTGCTGTTCTCATCAGCTTTTCAGTTTCTTCTCTTTAACAACCTTATGGATCAAAACTGTCTGACTTTGGGAGTTGAGACTTGAATATGAGACAAATTTCAGATGTTGTTCAGACTCATTTATAAGCCAAGTTTTCTTTTGGATCTTCTGGTTTATCAGAAGATCTCATAATCTGAAACAAATAAAGATCAGAGCAGTGAGAGAAGTGAAATGTCATGTGAAGATCTTAAACTGGGATCGGGCCGAGATTAGACGAAGCTCTTTCTCAGGAGCTGAAGGTGAAAATGGTCAGAATCTCATGTTGAAACTGAGCTCAGTTCTGTTTAGGAGAAACAGGCGGGACAGAGAAGAGGCTTATTATGAATTTTCCTTTCCTCCAGGCATCCTGATGAGTTTGAGGTAGGGTTATTTAATTGCTTTGTTTTATTATTGCAGTGTGTGTGTGTGTGTGTGTGTGTGTGTGTGTGTGTGTGTGTGTGTGTGTGGTGTCCTGAGGTTTGCTGGCCTATTGTATGTTACTGCAGGAGGGATATGAACAGTTTTCTTTTGGTTTGGTTGGTCCACCCATCCCCCACTGTACATGTACCACACACTCGCATACTCACACACGCACACACACGTTTGTCTAGGCTGGACAGTTCAGCCAAGGATTTATCCAATTGCCTCAGACATGCCAACTCTGAGTTTGAACTGTGAATTTGGAGAAGTAAATCTTTTTTCCTCCTGAAGTTTTAAATTTGAAGGTGAAAAGTGAAGTTGGCTCCTGGACGGTTTCCTGTTCACTGCAGCTCACGGGTCCTGTATCAGCATCCTGATCATCACAGTCAGGGCGGGTTTTTCCAGCCAGATGCTCCCTGAGCGCCCAGTCAGGGCTGTAAACAGCTCTGGTGATGGTCATGCTGGGACTGTTTTTGTCTACTTACTAGAAAAGTCTCGTGCTTTGGAAGCAAAATATGAAGAAATGAGAAGTGGCTCAAGACTGCACTTTAAGATCATTTTGGCAAAGACCAGCAGAACTAAAAAAAATCACACTGGTCATGAAATGCCTAAACATTTCTTGCTTCTAATTATGATTATGATTATGATTATTATGATGATGATGATGATGATGATGATGATTATTATTTTATTTAGTTAGTACAGACTTTAAAAGCTGATTGGTCTCTTTGTATGTCCTACAGAGGCTAAAACATCATAATAATTAGTCCAACCAGACACTATTTCATCTTCAAAAGTTCTTTTTAGAGGTAGAGCATTGTCAGAGGCCCCCATATGACCTCTGACCGTGACTATTAGAGCAGAGCCATGTGTGTGTGTAACCCTCAGCCTGAACTCTAATGAGGGACCCGCAGCTTGCAGCCTGGTCATCCCATTCATTCTGCATGTGTCTATTTTACTGGATACACACACACACACACACACACACACACACATACATATACACACACAATAGGATCACAGCAACACGTTCCATCTATTCTATCCAACAAACACACTAGTGGGGTTGCTGAAGTGCCCGTTCTTTCCGCTCTGACACTTAGTGGAATTGTTTTGGCTGGTTTGTGCTCCTGGTCCGATCTGTCTGAGAGCTGCATTAATCTAGACTGGCTGGTGATGCTCTGCCAGACTTCATTCGCCTCATACACACTCAGCCATTCTGTAACACAACTGTCCACTTCATTTAGGCACGTCCAGCTTCCAAACACAAGCTTGAACTCCTTGTTTCACACTAAGATTATGAAGGCCAGCACATGCTGCCCCCCACCCGCCCCCTGGGGCATTTAATGGAGCATGTGAACACACCATGGACAGCTCAACATGCTCGCAGGAGACCACTACCTGCTAATTCTTTTGCCTCAGTTTAGATGCCTGAGCTGGCTAGTATCACAGTGATGGACCATCTCTCCCATCCAGAGTCATGGTTGACTTTAGCTGGAACTTGACGTCCCCTGGCGATAGGGCTAACTGATTCGGTCGTGCCACTCGGGAGCCTTTTGTCGCTTTTCCACTGGCACGAGGAGCTGCACCATATCAGAAACAAATGTTTTTTCTTTACAAATAAAGCGACCCGAACCCGAGCTGCTTGACGGCAGGGTCGAAAACGGGCCTCAGCCGAGCCGACTGCATCCTTGCTTTCTGATTGGTTGAAATGTCATCACAACATGGAAAGAGGCCCCTGTTTATTTACACGAAAAAACGACAATGGAGACACAAGCTGGGAAGTGGATGAAGTTCAAGCTCGACTGTCTGTTTGGGCTGAAGATAAATTTCAGTGTTAGTGTTGTACGACTCTAACAAATTTATCTTTAACTCTGTGAGAAATGTGAAGGTGATCCAGGACGTCGCTAACAAGTTCTCTGGGTTCGGTTCTCATCACACGGATAAAGAACGCAGAGAAAACACCAAACACTCAAACAAGACTAGAAATAATAAAAGAGCACAATAACAAAAGCGGCTCTGACAAAAAAACTCTCCGCTGGTTTGACTCCATGGACGTGGTTTTGAAAGAGAATTAAGTCAGAAACTCTGTTACCAGACTGAGATACACTGAACATCAAAGCGAACTACATGTAGCTTTGTTTGGACCCCTTAAACCCCAAGGGTCCACACCTCAATTTCACACTCGTATCACCTTCACAGCTATTACTTAAATAGCTGCTACTAAAAAGTCTTGAAGGTTAATAACCCTGCATTTTAAATGAGTTGACCAAGTATAATGAGCTTCTATTCAAACGTCTCGGAAAGCTGGAGCATGTCAGCCAAGACCATCAAATCTCTTTTTAGACTGTATCTCTGAATCATGATCTGGAGATTTTCTATGAACTGGAAGCATTACCTCTGATGTGAATGGATTCCCTTTAGTTTGTCCTCCTCAGAGGATTAGAAGTGCACTGACGAGGCAGAATATGCATGAGTTTGGGCAAGAGTGCGTCTGAAGGCCTGCACTAACCGCACTGCAGACAGAACACTGGTCTGTAGATCAAAACCTGACAGGACTAAAGCACTAGGTCACTGTCAAGCTCTGCTCTAATGAAGCTGCTGGAGAACCGAAAGCAAAACCTTAAAGTGAAGCCCATGGACTTTTCAGCAAATTAGCGCTAACAATGATTCTGCCTTTAAAGGGCCAGTATCATTACATTTTTCTTGTATGTATTCTTTTTTGCCTGAGGTCCACCGTTGAAGTTTGCGTGGTTTTATGTACCAGAAACAGCTGTCAGTCATTTCTACATGACCAAACAACCTCTGTTTTAAAGGGCTGCTCAGATTCAAAATGTAGTCCCAGTTGAAACATTCTTTTAGGGGTGGGGCTAAACTGCTGTAGGCTGAATAAGAGGTTTTGCTGTTGCGTGGCGGGGCAGAAATGGTTCATACCTTTGTACGGTCTCGATGCTCCCTGTTATATCACCTTTCTGAAAAAGATCTTGCACACTGTGGCAGTAAGAAAATGTCTTAACAATTTGGAATTTGCCTCCATCAACTTTACACACACCCTTGACATCCGTTTACACTGTATGTCTAAAGGGCACCTGGTCATCCATCATTTCTTCTGAAATCTAAAGAGTAATTACTGATATTTCCTGGCCTCTACTCTTCTGTGAAGGCTTTACACTAGATTTTGGTACATTGCTGTGAATATCTGATTGCATTCAGCCGTGACAGCAGTAGTGAGGTCAGGTAGCGATGTTCTTGATCGCAAATGTTACTCCAACTCATCCCAAAGGCACTGGATGGAGCTCCATCACTCCAGAAAACACAGTTCCATTCACAACTCATGCAATCTCCATAGAAGAGCACTGTTGACAGAATGGGACTCTGGAGCATCTGCACATGAGCGTAAGGTTGTCAATCACAATGCCAAGCAAGCCTTACTAGCAATGTTCCCAGAAGAGTATAATAACTCCATTGGACCATCGGACCTATGCTGTGGCTAGTTATGTCTGAGAGCTGTGTTCTATCTAACGTGGTGGTAGTGTGTAGCAAGACACTGAGCGGGCGTGTCTTTGGTTCTGAGCATGCTCAGTACTGGCTCTGGTTCTCCGCTGTGTTGGTGTGTGCAGTAAGTGGGTCACTGCACTCCAGCACACTTTGTAGTGTTGGTTGGCATGGCAATGCCACCGCTCGATTAAACACGTGCTGCGGAGCCCAGAGCTCGACAGGGACCTGAGATCTTCAGCTCAGCAGAACTCTGAGTTCTGAACCGTTTCTTACAGTCAGCATGCGCTGAGTGTGTGTGGCACTTTTAGATAGCAATCTGCTCCATCTTCACGGACCACCAGATCTCCCTACATCCACACCCAAGCGAGTGTATATGCAGAACCAGCACCAGAGGCGGCACTAAACTGATACCTGGTATTGGAACTAGGCTGAAATCAGCAGAAAATGCTGTATAGTGTAAGAGATCTAGGATAAGAGCCCACTTGTAGATGCATCAGTTAAAAACAGCTCATTTTTAAGCAGAGCAGTCTTTAAAGTAAAATATCCGCTCTGTATCTGGTGATACTTACAGTTGAATCATGCAGTATTAGTAGTCTTGACCAGAGACTGCTGTATGCAGGTCAGTGGTGTTATCCACTATGCTATACCAACTATAATACTCTATAATTTTATGTATAGTGTATTGGAAAGCTGCACCCTACAGCTCTGGTTTCCAGCCCTGGTCCTTCAGCTCTCTGGTGTTTTCCTCTCTGACCCAGCAGATGCTTTTTATTTGGCTGATTCATTGGATTAGGTGTATTTGGATCATTAAAAAAACACTAGAATTTTCCTTCATCATCTGTTTTTTATAGTAATAAGCCCTAGAACTAACTATCATGAAAATTATTTTACTCACTCTAGCACACTGCTACTCCAGTCCAGTGGTTTTCCCCTCAACGAGGGGCCATTGGACATTTTTAATTAGAACATGTTTAATCAAATATTATTTTTTGTATGATATGTTTAGTCAAAATAAAAACAGATAAAAGCAGACTGGTCAATCTCTACAGATGTCAAACTCTTATATATACACACATGTATATACACACACACACACACACACACACACGTATATATATAAATGATTTTATTAGAACAGTCCTGGGTCTCCTGAAACAACACACATAAACATGCCAAAAATATGAAATATGAAAAAAAGTAGCAAACATTAGCCTAAAGATCTTTAACCTAAAGTTTAATGATCCAAATATTTCAGATCTTTCAGATTGTAACTGTTACACTCTTGTAGAAGATACTGGTCCTAAAAGCATGGTGTACATTAAACCCCACATCCTGCTGAAACCATATGTACGTTCAAAATAGGATATATATAATAAAGAAAATTGTACAGAAATGCTCACACATACAGTCATCCAGTGGCCTCCTGTCTCTTCTTTGTCTCAGTGTCTCTGGTCACATGACCCAGTCTGGCGGACATTAAAGCTCTGAATGGCTGTAATAGGGAGGCGGCCTTATGTTTCAGTTATCGGCCTCGGCCTCGCCTGCTCTCCTCTCTCTAACCAGCTAAACATTAGATAATTCTGAACTCTGACCTTGGGGGGTGGGGGGTGGGGTGCGGGACGAGCCATTTGACAGTATAGTCTGACAGATGGAGAGCGAGAGAGAGAGAGGGAGAGCGAGGGAGGGAGAGAGAGAGATACAGAGAGAGAGAGAGAGAGAGACAGATGGATGGATGGGGTCAGGGAGGGGGACTGGGGTTGGGGTACAGTGTGGGCGGGACAGAAGCCCCTAAAAACTCTCTGAACGCCCTTTTTAAAAACAGGTCGATACATAAAGGTTTGATGAGATTTTTTGAGTCTGAAGTTGAGACTCGATTCAATATTTGATGTCTTTGTCTCTTGACCCGACTCGATTCAGATGAATAGAGCTGCTGGAGTTTGTGTGTGTGTGTGTGTGTGTGTGATTTGCATGCGGCTCAGGGGAACAATGGGTCTGATTCAGGAGGAATTAGCGCAGATTTAGAGGCGATCCCGTTTTGGCCTCAGACCCCGTCTCTCTCACCATCGCACACTCACAGCTCGAAAAACAGCTTAAACCGCGCCACACACCACTTCACCCACTCGCTACCACAAAAAAGCACATTTTAAAGTTTTAAAGCACAAAAAAATGCAAATCCAGCAAAAGGATGCATATTGCATGTAAGTCAATGGATCTCTTATTCTTGTTTTTCAAATTAATAAAATATGCAAATAAAACAAAAACTAAATTATACATCATTTTAATATTATTTTTAAACCATTGTCTCTTATTAAAATTGTCTTAGAACGTTTGTTCATTTAAAATGTAAATTTTCATTTATTTATTTATTTTTTTGCCCATACTGTGCCGCATTTTTGACTCTTACATATTTGCAATGAAAGAAAATGACAGCAGGAAAGAAGTGGAAATATAGATGAGAGAGAGAGAGAGAGAGAGAGACAGAGAAAGAGAGAGAAAGAGAGAGACAGAGAGAGACAGACAGAAAGAGAGAGAGACCAAGAGAGAGATAGAGAGACAGACAGAGAGAGAGAGAGAGAGAGACAGAGAGAGAGACAGACAGACAGACAGAGAGAGACAGACAGAGAAAGAGAGCAAGAGAGAGACAGAGCAAGAGAGACAGACAGAGAGAGAGAGAGATGGAGGGATGGCAGAGGGAGAGCTGAATAATTGATGCTGATGGCAGACCCCTCTCTGTGCTGCTGGTAAATAATGAATGAATTCTCCCATAGTCCCCCCAACACATACACACACACACACTCACACCACCACCCATCATTTGCTCTGCTTTTGCATGGAGTGCCCACCTCTAAACCCGAAACGACCGAGCACAAAAGGCCCGGCCGCTGTAGAGAATCTCAGGCTGCTAACGGCTGGAAAACAATGCGTCCCGATGTGCCGGTTTAGTGCGGGGCGATTAGCGGCGGCCGGGAGGAGACAGCACTGTTTATGACGGGTAATTAATGCACACGTGGGGTTAGTGTGGGTTACAGTGTAGCATTCTGCTTTCAGAGATAGCCGCCACAAAGGGACGAATGAAACAAAAATCACAGGGGTGTGTCGCTCACAGGCACACATGATGTGGTAAATACAATATGACACAATTTCCTCATTTCCTCAGATTTCCTTGCCCCGCATTTCCTCAGATTTGTCTTCCGGAGATCCAGACTTTCTTGTATTTTAACGTGTTCCTGAGGAACAGTTCTCCAGGCTTCCTGAAGGACTTTCAGAGACTCTCATTTCCAGTCCAGTCCCTGCACCTGACCAGTTTCAGAGGAATGTTTTTGTTGGTTAAGACACACAGTGACCTACGTATGAATCATTCAAGCAGAACA
>JBBPCX010071231.1:0-10154 GCA_037974365.1 Hydrocynus forskahlii
CAACAGAAACATTCCTCTGAAACTGGTCAGGTTCAGGGACTGGACTGGAAATGAGAGTCTTTGAAAGTCCTTCAGGAGCCTGGAGAACTGTTCCTCAAGAACACATTAAAATACAAGAAAGTCTGGATCTTTGGAAGCAAAACATGAAGAAACGAGTGGTCTGTGTCAGCATACTGCAGCACTTTACTTTGAAGTTATTTCAGAGACACTGTGGTCCAACCTGCAGAAAGAATGATCTCCCAGTCCCGATAAGGAAGAGTTGTACGCTGTTTCCAGGGTCAGCTCATTGTACAGACGTTCAGAGTTCCAGGGTAGACAGGAGGTGCCAGAACGTGTGGTGTTAGCAGAGCCACGGTAGTCCACGCCAGAGTCCCTGTAGCACGTTTCCTCAGGCCCTGAGCGAACACACACACAGACAGTCATATGCTGGCTAATGTCATAGCTGGGGCATCAGTGGAACTGACCATCCAGGCCTCCAGGCAGAAGGAGCCCTTAAGTGATCTTGTCTAAAATGCATGGATTAAAGCAAAAAAAAAAAAATCTGACGGATTTTTTTTTTAACAAATGCTCCGTGTCCCTCCACCCCCACCCACCCCCCTGGAACAAAAGTGAGACGGGCCCCGGCCCGAATCGCATACCACACCCAACCCTGGACCGCGGAAACTTGTAGTCTGTAATATTTAAGTGAACTGCTGAAAACATATTTTTAGGAAGAATAATTAAATCGTAATTAAACCAAGGAAAAAGACAGCCTTACCAGAACTCTGTCCGCCGAAGCTCGTTTAACCCACACCCCACAAAGAAATGTTTTCTTCAGATCTGCACCAATCTCACAATTGACCTTTAGTGCCCTCTGTTGACGGAAATCCGTCATAGCGACGGACAACTTTAATCCATGAAAATGTTTGTTTGGTGTAAAATTTTACATTTCTAAGTAATAAAGGTCACAGCTGTACAAATATTGGCATAAATACCCTGAGACTGAATTTTGCATGTAGTATAGATGTCCCTTTCCTGACCCTCCTCACTCTGTCTTTAACTGCTAATCAGCCATGTGAAATTGGGAAGCCAAACATAGAATTAGAAGAAAGAAAGACAGGAAAGAAACAAAAAAATATCAGAGTTTCCCGAAGGTGTTAATGGGAAAATAGGGGTAGTTCAACACTTTTATTTAAGGAACTTAGTTGGAAAATAATCTGTTGCCGTTAAATTAGTGTTATATTGCACACCTTGTATGAAATTTTAAAATGTTAATACTATATAATAACTAATATAAAAAAATTATGTATTGAAGGCACACAAAAGGACCGTGCTGTACACAAAAGAATCATGTTGAGGACAGGATGAAGACGTGACAATATTTATCATTATATTGACCAATTATGATACAATATGCTCTTCTCAGCATACTGTGCGCTTCAACAGCACTCGAAGAACACTTACCAACTGCAAAGACAGGATGATTAGATTTGTTTAACTGTATTTAGTGCAGCACACCGTGTAAAATGTAAAATAAAATCACTGTATTAATAGTTTTTATTGAAAGTGGAACTACTGATTCAGGAGTGATACATACTAGGACATTTTGGAACTGAAAAATTGTTCAATCTTGAAAAACTGTAATATATTTCGCCATATCATCCACTCCCATTTGATTGCACATTTACATTTCTTGCACACTGCTAAACAAAACTGTACCTGGACTGCTATATATATTATACCCCATATAATCTTAAGCCTGGACCAAAAAGGTTTATCGGTAAGGAATCCCCACTGAAATTATTCAATTAAAACTATATACTATAAAAAACAAAAAAACAAAAAAAAAACTACATACTAGCAATACTATGGCCAAAATACAAACTGCCGTCAGTGTGCTAACGTATTGTTTTGTGTGTGTGTGTGTGTGTGTGTGTGTGTGTTTGTGTATATGTACTCACTGATACTGCAGCGTGAGCCACTATATCCTTGTCTGCAAGCACACACCTCCTCTTCTGTGGCTTCTATTATTCTGCAGATGCCCTCATTCTCACAGGGGTTGTTTAGGCAGACTATGTGAACACGCATACACACACACACACACACACACACACAGGAAAGTAAAACATGAAGGTTAAGTACAGAAAGTGTAAAGAACCTCTGTAATGTAAGCGAGGGTCTGTGTGTATGCTTGTACATGTCCGTATGCAGGTAAAGTTCTAACCTCGGTACCGAACCCGTTCACATGAGACCCCCTCGTTGAGGCACGTGCACAGCTCCACGTTACGCATGTGGATTCTTCCCCATGACTTCCCAATGTCATAGTGTCTCAGGTGCAGTGATTCATAGCACGTTCCTACCCATCAGAACAAAAGAATGGAGGATGCTGATCACTTATCCACCAATAAAACCAGCATGTTACATCATCTGTGCCTTCAAAATGTAAAGAAATTATGCATTAATATCCAGATTTCAACAAATTTCGAATCAGGTTTTGGAAAAAAACATCTGGAGCTAAAAGGTATACTGCAAGTAAGGCAAAGGTCTAACACCTGTTTCAACAACACTAAAAGTACCTCGCAATAGGACACAGCTGTGTCTGCTACTACTACTAATATGGCTGTGCTATGTTCTGTCGTGCAGGTAACAGTATATCAGTGTCAGAGAGCACAAAATCAAGCTTATTAGAGGTTTGATGTGGTTTAATGTAAGTGTGTGATGCTTAAGGCAGGCATTTCATTCAGTGACAGTTACTGACAACAAGCTGATCTTACCTGCTAGTAGCTGCAAAATATATCATCTATTAATTGTTATCGCGATGTTGATCGCTGCAATACTGACATCGCTGAAATATGCAAATGAGCCTCTACTAAATCGCAGTGTATTTCAGAAGGTGACCAAACACAGCTCCAGGTGAGTTACTAGGTAATCTGGTAAACTGTTTTCCAGAAATCCAGAAAAAGTCTAATTATTTTGGACGATCTTTTAAAAACTTTGAAAACACAGATTCACAAAGGTGTTCTTCAAGGCCCCATTTTCTAGATTGTACTTCTATTTAATTTTTCCATGAGAGTTCATGTGCCGTAAAAATATAATTCAAAATACACCACAATTAATTCTAACATGACAACCTACCTACATAAGAGGATGTAGGTAAATGTGTGATATCACAAAATTATTATTTGAAAACAGGAGTTTGTAACATCCCTAATCAGCTGCCACTAGAGGCCGCTGCTGTTAAAGTTATTGTAAGGACTTTTAAGTTGAATCACTAATGTCATTATGTGCACGGCAGCTGTTTTGTGTTTAGTTCTTGTATTTAAGTTCCATGTTATGATGGGTTAGTTGTCTGTCGACCCTCACTGTACCCTTGGTTGTGTATCCATCCTTGGTTCTGTTTTTCTAAAGAGCATCGGCCCTCGTGCCTGGTTTTGGTTTTGTTAAGTAAAGAAAGAAAAGAGAAAGATGGAAGTCTGCGTCTGCGTCTCTTGCCTGGACGGGCACAGATGAAACGTGACACAGCTTCGTTTCCATATATGGACTATACGGATGGAGGAGTGAACATTTTCAAACAATATTTACATCATTCAAGCCTACAGAAAAGTGATAATATGGGCCCTTTATTATATAGACAGCCATCGCAATCACAGTTTATAACAGTATAATCACAATACTGACATTCTGTTCATATTGTGGAGCCCTGCTTGTAGCTTCAGTGCAAAACCAAATAAGCAGAGGTTCAAAGTTTCACACACAGGCTGGACTATGAGTGACTTTATTCTGATTGGAGCAGAAACTCCAGACGCAGTTTGGTTTGACATTTACAAGAAAATGCAGCTATCGTCATAAAACACACATGTGAAATTCTTCAAGATTGAGACACAAACTGAACACAGGTGTTCGGAGCACTTTTCTGGAAAAGTCTTACAACTCAGCTAGGCCGAGACACGCTGGCTCAGGGCCATTTCCTCCAGGCACCAATCAGAACATACGCTGGACAACTCTCGACCAATCAGAACAGAGGGTCAGACAAAGGCTGGAGATGAAAGAGCAGACAGAGAATGAGAGACCATAAAAGGTGAAACCTGATCATTAGTCTGATGAAAGAGAAGGGGATAATGAGGCTGAATGAGTATCTGTAAAGATACCAGCAGCTCGAAACACACAACTTGGTCTCCCAGACTAACACTCGGTTTAAAACAGAGCTCAAATTAAGTTTACACGTTTTCCCCTTTTCCTAAACGTGGTTGACAAGTACAAAATGTTAACATTTGCCTCTGTAAATTTGAGCTGGGGCTCAATGTTAAGGCTACAGGCCTATTTCATGCCACAAGTAATTTCCAATACAGTTTATGTGCATGACAAACTATTATACATACAAGTGGGCAAAAACAAACAAAACTCAGGCTTCTAGATGCCTGTTACTACTATTTTAAGCTATCTGATAAATGTTTGTACATTTATATAGATGACAGTAGGGCTGCATGATACGGACAAAATGTCAGTGTTGCAATTTTATTGCTGCATATTTTGAT
The DNA here is from genome assembly GCA_037974365.1 of Hydrocynus forskahlii. Taxonomy (NCBI): domain Eukaryota; kingdom Metazoa; phylum Chordata; class Actinopteri; order Characiformes; family Alestidae; genus Hydrocynus; species Hydrocynus forskahlii. Next base: position 4,515 of record JBBPCX010071231.1, read on the forward strand.
TGCGATTCCTTTCAAGATATTAAAGAGCTCATATCATCACGTTTCTGGAATTAAAGAGGCTTAAAGTATGTAAATATTTTTTTCAAAATTTACATTCACTCGCCATCCAAAAGCTCCATGTACAGTAACTAAGAGACACGGGCTGTGTTCAAATCATAAAAAAAAGAAAAAACATCTCTATATGAAAATACAATGTGCTATACACAACCCTGCCCTTTCATGCTGAAGTTCAATACAGGACAACCAGTCAGAAGAGAGATCATTTACATAAAAGTACAGTAACAGTAACAAAAGCAGACTGTTTAATTCTAAGGGGGAAACAAGGGACTGAAAATTGTCAGATAAGAATGAACTACGATGAATATGGACCTTTAATGGTTAATTGGCCAAAAATGTTTTTGCTTTTGTTGGGTTTCATGAATACCATGATTCATCAAAACGCCCAGCAACACTCACCTTGAGCCCTGATTGGTCATCAATGTCAAAAACACTGTGGTTGTTTAGAGGCTCTTTTGCATATTGCAGCCTTTCACGATACCAGTATTGCAGAGACTAGTATTGCAGTAATGGTTTACAGACGATATATTGCGTAGTCCTAGATATATTGCGTAGTACAGCACGTCATACAGAGTCAAAAACCACAAAAGCAGGACTGGGTGGAATATTTAACAACAGATGTGTGAGATGATTCATGCATGCAGGTTTTGTTATGCTTTTTATCAGTGTAAACTAAATTAGCCTTGAATCTGTAATGCAAAACTAAAGAAGTAAACTTCAGACACAGACACTGCCAGAGATTTTTCCCCTGAAATATCGCTTCAAGTTTAGCCATAAACTGAAAATGATTTGTGTAGTGAGGAAGGACTGGTTTTCATCTTTGTTTGGAAGACCCCACCACAAGACCACACATAATAACACACACACACACACACACACACTGACAGTTACTGAGAATAACTATTCTGTTCAGTGGAAAGCAAGTTTTAATGTATGAGCGAAGAACAGGTTTGGTGTGTCAAGCAGCCTTTCAAGTGCAATTCACTCACTCAGCTCACACGTAGGCCCCATGAACGATTTTGGGCACACACACTCAAACGAGTGCCGTTGAGGTACCGATGTGCACACACCACCATTCTTACAGGGGTTTGGGTGGCACAGGCGTTGTTCTCTGGAAGAGTGTGAAAAGGCTGAGGGGAGAGCGAGAGAGAGAGAGAGAGAGAGAGAGAGAGAGAGAGACATACATTAGAGACAGACATATAAATACATGAATTTAAGAAACACATCTGCATGTGAGCAGAGGCGAGAAGCAAAAATATGCTTGAGTGAAAGTCCAAAAGTACACAGGCACGTTTATTCAAGTCAGTGTTTAAACAGACAGGATTAAGAGTCAATGCATCTTTTGTGTTTAACATTACAGTAACTTTAACGAGGACACTCTGCAGATAGTGAGTATGCCTTCTCTTAAAGGGGAATTCTACCAATTTTTCAAGCTTTCTGCAGTGGCTGAGGTGTAAAGGATCATCCAGATTGGATCTGGTGCGAAATTGTAGAGAAACTTACTATGTCTACAACACAGTCATTATTTTTGAACTCTCCTACCCACCAGTTGACCTACTTGTATTTTCTTGAGTTTTTATATGGATTGCTGATAAGGATAAAATACTGCGAAATATCAAACAATACGTTTTCTTTTGGTAGTCAATGCCTGCATGAACCGCTGCAGTATAAATGTATTTGAAACAGACAGATTTAGGACTAATTCTCTTAAAAGTATCCTAAAACAACACAGTGACCTGATTTTATTGTGGCACTCCTACCCAACAGGAAATGTATGGACTCATTTTTTTTCTTCAGGGCTTTTTTTTTTACAAAGTGTACTATTCCTCATAATAACTTTATTTTCACAATGAAGTGAAGCTTTTAGAGGCATGAAATGTTTTGGACATTTGGTTCCTATGCATATTTCTCCAGAACAGGGCATATCAGTCTAATCTGAATGACTTTGTTTACAGATCTGATGGAATTCCCCGTTAACGCTTGTCAGCAAGCTGTACATGATGTGGTGAATGATCAAGAGCAGCAATCTGTACACTGAGCTGAACAAACATAGCTACAGATGCTTTCATTTTCTTTACACAAATATGAATTCAAACAAAAACATATAAACAAAAAATGTGTTCTGTAACATTAATGAGGTACAATTTTTAGCCCTGCATGTGAGTTTGAGGGAAGGTTTCTCTGTGACTCTGGGGCCTGCAGCTCGGTTCTAGGACAAATCACCTCAGCAACTGTGCAAGAATAATAACGAGGCAATAAGAAATAAATCGGCAAATGGGCAGATTACTAGAGAATTGTCATCGGTCCCGTTTGAGGCGATGACCCTTCTAAATAAACACACGTACACGCACCATATACAGTGGGTTAATGGACCATGTTACATTTTGTTCCAACAGTGAACAATATACACAGCCGTGGAAAAAAATAAGAGACCGCATCATTTTTTTCCTGGTTATTGCTGCTGTAATGTGTGGGAGTGTGTCTGTGTAAAATGTGTCACTATTGTTTTACACACTATTGACCGACACTTGATCCAAACTTCCAACAAAAAATGTAAAAAATGTAAAAATAATATATATAAATAATTAATTATACTTTGGAAATATTAAACTACACAACACTCTTACATTATTTTACAACTGCAGCAGTTAAAACAGGGATGTTAAGAGCAGAGTGTGTGTGTGTGTGTGTGTGTGTGTGTGTGTGCATGTGTGACTCTGTTTCATCCATCAGAAATTGAATCAGGAGTGAAGCTGCTGGAATACAGACCATAGAAAAGCTGCTCTACACACACTACTGCACTCACAACACATATGGAGGCGTTTCTTATTTTTTTACACACACACACACACACACTGTAATAGTTCAGAAAAGATTAGCAACCTGTGCATTTTACACTCACACACTGTCGCAAACTGTACAAACAATGAACAGAAAAAAGGGAAAAGTGGTCTCTTATTTTTTTCCATGACTCTGCGTGGCCTATACAGCAGGCCTACACACATACAGTTGCACCGAAAACCTCAAAACAGTGTAATATTTATTACACTGTTTGAATGTAGCCGCTGCCGCTTATAATTGTGTGAACTTCTCATGATGGAATGACCAGTAATTCCTGACATTTATTAAACTTTTTTCGCAGTAGCTATGGAATAATCCTGGTTAAAAGTGAAAACTTAATTATTAAGTAACTGCATTGTTTTTTGAACGAAATGTATCTAAGAGAGAGGGTGATAAGGATTCCTCTTCATGTATATGGAGAACTCTGTGTGTATTAAACAGGCTGCACAGCTGGGAAAGTTCCACTGAGTCACTGTATCTTAGGCACATGGAAAAATCCCACCTCCACAACCAGAAATGACACGCACATCATCCTGAACAGTGAGTAAAATGTGCATTTCTCATTTGGCGGATGCATGTGCACACCTGCGTTTGCGATAGATTATACATACCAGAGTAAAACATACATTAATCTGTCTGGACTGATTGGTGCACTGACTCATCTAAACACATTGTGTCGAGTGTTTACTTCCTTAATGTCACTTGAATCCACCGTCACGCAAACTTGCCGCTCGCGTCCATGAAAACACAAACAGATTCCTCCCCCATGGGGCGAGCTCATCCCAGGGCTGGCCTCCAACGGCAAAGCTTTCACGAAACCTTAGATGCTTAAAACTAAATTGTGCTTGAGTTACATAACATTAAGCATCCTGCAAATCACTTATAGGGATGGTTGGGCTAAAGATGTCATTTGTGTAATTTTCCACTTCCTCCAGATGCAAGCGGCCAGACAAAACACTCTCTGTGTCAAAATTTCAGTTCTTCAGTTTAGCAATGGAGCTACAGTGCTAATTCTAACAAACGCCGTTAGTAGAGGTGTATACAAAAGTTTGAAAGTTTGAAGTCGAATGACATGTTTTGTTCACTTTCTAAAGAAATTTGGAGTCCAAGTATGTCTTGAGTGATAAACTACATCAACTGGAAACTTGTGTTCCCTATAAATGTATCTGAAACTTCACTGCAACAGGTGCCACAGTCGCATCTCTGTGAAACAAACATGAATGCAGCATGGCACGGCATTAAAAATATAATTTAAACAAGCCGATTTCAATCCACACTCCCAGGACGAGGTTGTCAAGCAGCTTTTTTATTTAATGAATCACCTGAGCCATGAGAACAAACATGAAGCATGAGCTTTAAAAAACATAAGGGGCCATTTCCTAGACAATTTTCTCACTTTTTTTTAAATAAACAAGATTATGCAGTATATAAACAGTTAGAATTTCAAAACCCAGTGTTCACTCCGCCCTCCATACAGTCCTCTTAGACAACCGAGGCTTTAAACAGCTGTTCTGTATTCACTGTTATTGTGTTGTCATGAAACTACTGTATCTGCATAAATCTGCTTATTTAGTTTACAGAAGTTTAGCCCTGAACATTTGCGCTGAAGTTATAAAGAGTGATTCGGTTCTGATTTAAACTGCTTTTTGAACACATCAGAGGTCATTTGCGTTGTACATAAACCCACCAGTGGACCTACTTGTGTCTTCTGAGTTTTTATGCAGAATGCTGATGAGGGCAAAATACTGGGAAATCTCAGAAAATACATTTTCTTTGGGAACTTGATGTCTGCGTGAACGGCCCTGCTGTAAATGTAGTTAAAACAAAGATTTAGGACTAAACCCTCTCCTAACTATCAAACAACAACGCAGTGGCCTGGTTTCACTGTGGCACTCGAGTTTCCGACACAACAGGAAAATAACTTCTAATTACTATTTTTATTACGTTAGTGATTTGTTTGGGTTTTTTTTACAAAGTGTATTAAACAATGAAGAGAAGCTTTTAGAGGCATTAAATGTTTAGGACATCTGGCTCCTATGCAGATTTCTCCAGAACAGCCCATTTCATATCATTCTAATCTTTGAATGACTTTGTTTAGAGAAAGTGGAATTCCCTGCTAACCCTAGTAAGCAAGCTGTGCGTGATGTGGTGACTAATCAACAATCAAACTTAAATAAGCATAGCTACGGACATTTTCACTTTATACCAGTACAAATTTAAACAAGTAAACATACATAAACAGGATGTGCAGAAGAAATATATTGTGTAACACTGATGAGATGCAATTTTAAATCCCACATGTGTGTCTGGGTGAACAATATACCTAAAGCCTATGCAGCAGGCCTACACTCAGATCCTTACTGTTATATCAAAACTCTCATTACTCATGATTTATTACACTATTGGAAAACTGCAGCTGCCTCTTATGACTGTGCAACCTAGTCAATGGACCTCAGGAAAAAAAATCTAATGCATGATTAATGTAGGATACAGGACCCTCAGAAAACTATGGTCCTCAATTAGCCTTACTAGCTAGCCAGCTAGTGGTCCCATTATAGCAGCCTGAAAACTTGCCTGTGCATTTGCTCTGCTTTGCCAGCCTGCTGTTGTCATGATCTATGCAGAACAATCTGATATACACTACCGGTCAAAAGTTTTAGAACACCCCAGTTTTTCAGTTTTTTTTGTATTGAAATTCAAGCGGTTCAGTGTCTCATTGTTCGTTCTGCAGAAAGTTCTTCC
>JBBPCX010071232.1:0-10154 GCA_037974365.1 Hydrocynus forskahlii
GGTTTATTAGTAGGTGTAGGGGTAGGTTTAGGGGCAGGGGTAGGTTTATTAGTGTGTATAGGGGTAGGTTTAGGGGCAGGGGTAGGTTTATTAGTGTGTATAGGGGTAGGTTTAGGGGTGGGATTAGAAGTAAGGGCCGGGGTGGGGTAGTTGTAGGGGTAGTGGCAGGGACTGGGGTATGAGTAGGGTTAAGAGTGGGGTAGGTTTAGGGCTGGGGGTAAGGTTGAGTTGCGAGAAGGTAACATAATAATTAAATAGACTAAAAATAAAATAAGAAAAATATTTTGTGTAATAAAGAATAAAGAATATATAGACAGAAACAAAATGCATGAGTGAGGTAGACGAGAAGTGAAATTGATCTGATGGGCAAATGTACATCTGAAAAAAAAGCATATTGTGCAAATAGACATAGTGCAAATGGACATATTGTGCAAGATAGACATCTGAATATATACTGTACGTGTGCAATCGTATTTATATGCATGATAAAGTGCAGGGTGCCATATTTTGATGATTAGGGCACATTGACAGATGGGTGTAGAATTTGTGATCCGGAATATACAATATATACATATTTACAAACACGCATATATGCAGACATACATTCACATACACATACACACACACAAACTCAAAACATATGTATGTGTATGTGTGTATGTGTAAATATCTTGGTGTATCTCTTTGGCTTCTCATTTTTGAGTCGCACATCAAGTCCGTCTCAAAAACAGCTTTTTATCACCTCCGCAGTAGCGCTCGCTCACGACCATTCTTGTCTAGCAGTGATGCTCTTAGTCTAGTCCACGCCTTCATTGTGTCTCGCATTGACGATTGCAACTCCTTGTTCATCGGCCTCCCTAGCAAATCCTTACAAAGATTACAGTACATAGAAAACTCTGCTGCCAGAGTTCTTACACACACTAAACACTCCGCTCACATCACGCCGTCCTCTCTCAGTTACACTGGCTACCAGTTCGGGCTCGAATCAAGTTTAAAGTTTACTCCTCACCTTTAAAGCTCACAGCCTTGCTCCTCCCTACCTTACTCAACTCCTGACTTCCTACTCTCCCTCTCGCTCTCACTCAGATCTTCTGGCACTAATATTCTTCTTGTTCCATGCACTAGACTCTCCAGTCTTGGTGGAAGATCGTTCAGTGCCATGGCTCCCAAACTATGGAACTCTCTTCTGCAAACCCTCCGTGACCGCTGCTCCATCTCGTCTTTCAAACCTTTCTTTTCAATGAATATTTCCCTTCCATCATGCCTATGTAATATGGATGTGTGTTTTTTTTTTTGTTTTGTTTTGTTTTTTTCCTTGCTATGTAAAGCGACCTTGGGTTTGTGAAAGGTTCTAAATAAAATGTAACCTATTATTATTATTATTATTATTAATAATAATATTACATCTGTTGTCTGAGGAGGTATGGAAGTTTTGCTAGCTGTGGTGGCATGTCTTGGTTGAGGAGTCTTACAACCTGAGGATAGAAGCTCCTCCTGAGTCTCTCTGTTCTGGCTGTAAGACTCCTGAGAGGTTTGCCTGATGTAGTAGGAGTAGGGTTAAGGTTACAATTAGCCTTTACTTTTGCATTTCTACACGAATTCTCCGTTTCTCAAAACTGACGCAGTTGCACAATGTGTCGTTAGATAATGTTTTTGCTGGCTTTCCATACACTAAGTTTCCTTCTTCTGATGGGATGTTCTCCTGTTTCTGCCAAACTTGCAGAATCATGCACACGCCCACTTATCCGATAGGAGGCTACTCTAGATTGCTGCATCTGGCATTAATAATGGGAAACTGATTTGGCCTTTCTGCTCCCTAAACAGGTTATGCCTGGAGGCACCAATCAAAGATATCTGATTTGCTGTGAAATGCAATATTTACCCCTCAGTACGTATTATTGTCAGCCATCCTGGTTGTGGCTCTTCGGGTACCATTTGAATTTTCTTGGTTCAAGGGCTCAGTTTCTTTCAAGGGTACTAATTACAAACATAGGCATTATAGCATCTCTCCGTTTTCCAAAAAGAAAAGAAAAGACCTGTTTATTCTGTGTAAAAAAAATTTTCAGCCAACCAATTGTGGTCAGCAGGGAGGCTGCCCCACCGTCCTCCAGGGCTTCGTGGATTTGTGTGGTTTGCGTGGTGACCACCGCTGTTGATAATTTAGCTAATTTAAGTTCTCCCGTGGAGTTCACAGTTTAACCAGAGGGAGTGCCACACCTTCAGATGCACTGGCCATACTAAACTGGATATGAATAATAATAGAATTGCAGTCTAGCGGCTGCCTGACTAACTAATGCAACCCATCACGTCCTGTTAGAAGATTTAACTGGCTGGATCATTTTTTCTGACTCTTGTCAGACTGAAAGTTGCTTCCCAAAATGGATATCAGATGCTACACAAGCAGAGTTTCCTTCATGAATAAGGAATGGAACCTTGTATTGGCCATTTGGTGTTTTTTAGCAATACAACGAAGATTGGCTGCCAGTTGGGGTAATTGGATTTTTACACAGCCCTGATTTTTGGCATCTATGGTTTAAACAGGCTGCTGCTTTCCAAAGAGTGAGTGCAGCAGGTACGTGATAATGCATATACACGTTACATTGTATACATCTACAGGATCTGCAGTTTCCTCCTACATTTACTATAATATTTATATGGTAGTTCAGCTACCATGTAAATATTATAGTACATTATCATATTCCGAATTTGTGCTGATGGCAGTGCTGTAAGAATACATTGACTTGAACATAAAGAAAATGGGGATTTGACTGTGTAACTTTATTATTTATATTTAATGGACTATCAGAGGTGAGCTGGAGGTCATGGGATGAGCAGGGAATGTGAGTTGATGAGAATGCAGGAAAGAAGATGCATTAGTCATGAGTGAGGTGTAGGATTGAAAGTATATTTACTTTATTTGATATCATTTGAGCACTTCTGTAAGTAGAACAGGGTAAAAGTTTTGGTTTGAAACATCAATATAATTTGACTTTATTGGATTCGGTTGTGCATTTGCATCTAAGGGTTCACAGGTTTAACCTAGTCTTTCACTAAAGGGGAGTTATTATATTGTGTGTTCAATCAACACGTTTGGGAATACAACACATTACAACCCATTTCAGGCAGCCACACTTTATCCACATCCACATTTTACATGTTCTTAACAAATAGGCTAACTAGAATCATACACTTTGTTGGCCACAAGAGCAACAGCACCACAAGAAATGGCCAAGAAGGGGCTGATTTAGCTCTAGCCCAAGCTGCAGATTCACACAGCCTGTCTGTGAGTGTGTGTCAAGTAAGTTGTAACATATACATGTACATGTACATGTGGAGATTCATTCTCAGTTTGGGCTTTGTTAAACCCACAATGTCCAACTCCACTGGGTATAGTCTGCAGATAGGATTCTAGAATCTGATTGGCTGAGATGCTGATTACCACTTCTGCCATAATGCAACTTTTCTGTTAGCGCTTTTATGTGATTTCCTAAATCTGACTTGCTGAAAATATGCATACATTTATTTGAATTCCACAACTGCAATAATGTAAAATTTCGTCTAGCGTCCTTTTGCGATTTGCTGTAGTCGTGTCCAGCTATAAGTACTGGCAGCTGTATGTGTTTGGAGCTTGTAACAGCTTGTAACACACACCCAGTGATGATTTGAACATTAATATATTTAGCTCTTGTTGTAGTTAAACTCCAGTTGATTTTACTTGGCTTGCTCTGTTAGCTCACTATCACTATCAGATGACATATAAACCTTAAAAGGCAAATGTTTTTTTGTTTTGCTGTGGTTGACAAGCAAACGTAATGTCACAATTTGAGCTAGTGATAGAAGTTTATAGTTTTTGGCCCTCCCATCCAACATTGTAAACAGCCTTTATTGTTCTGGACCATTTCTACTCTTCCTTTACTGTTTTGGTTCTTATAAAAGACAATCAGTGACAAGAGTTATAAAGGTAATATCTGACAATGACAAACTGCTGATTCTTTGGTGAGGAAAAACAGTTTGTGAACTAAAAATGTGATCACATCAGGAAGAGAGCTTTCATTTCAGGGTGATGCAATTAGGCACCGACAGTGGTGGTGAATTACAGAGCAAATGACATAAATTAGAGCACAAATTATGCTGCTGAAAGAAATTCCCGTCGAGGAAAAATCCAACAAGGTGTTCTTAATTATGCAGTTAATGAGTTGTGCTACTATATTTACATTTTTTAGACACTCAGTTAATTGACCCCCCCCCCCTTAAAATGATTATTATTATTATAAAGTTCAGTAAAGCTCAGGGGGGAAAAAGTACCACTAGAGAAAAAATAATAATAATAATAAATATATATATATATATATAATACTGAAGGTTATCAGATTAGATTGTTCTTTTAAAGTAAAATTTAATCTCTTTCCATATGGACTGATTCGGCTCTATTCTGCTTTATTCACATTCATGTTGGTACATTGAAACAGTTCAAACTATTTAGAGATAAATCCATAATTAGTTCCATCTCTTTTTCCTCCCAAATCACAAATAACTATTGTTGTCAGTCAGCTACTCTGCAGTTTATGGTAAATTATAAATAAATAGATCAATTTATCGTGAAAGAATAAAGAATAATTGTCATCTCATAGATTTAGTCATACAGTATTGTGGAAAGTAATATTTCTTGATTTCCTATATTTTTGCATGTTTGTCATACTCAGTGGTGTCAGATTCTCATACAAAATGCAATAAAGGGAGAGCAGGGGAAACACAAAACAGTTAAATGACTAGTTCATGTTTTGAAGGAAAAATATTTTGCAACATCTATATCACCTGCATAATTACTCACCAAACTCCCTAACTAGTTATACATGTTGTCAGCGGCAGTGAAGTGCTTCCTATAGCTGGAGATAACTGTGGGGGAATAGTGGCTCACTCTTCTCGACAGATTTATCTTACTTCAGCACTGGAGGGCTTTTGAGCCAAGATTGCCTGTTTGAGGTACTACCACAGCAATTGGTCACGAGTTAGGAGTTTGATTAGGCTTTTTTCTTTCTTTGGACCTATTCAGAGATGGAATTACACCTGTGCTTTGGGTCGTTGTCTCGCTGCATAATGGAATTCTGCACTGGAGAGTCAGAATGCAGAGTCACAGAGCTTAATAATAACAAGAAGTGTGATTGTGTGATTGCTATAGAACCCGTGCATGGAGACACCCACACGTTGGTTTTATGGCCAAAAAATGTTTGCATTAAAGAAAACCTTCTTGCAGGGTGGATTTGAACTTTGCACTAAGGGGCCAGCACCTTACCACTGCACCAAAGGAAGGGCGTGAACTTGCCAGCTCTTACAGCTGAAAGTGCACAAGGCTGATACATTTTTTAAAAATCGCCCCATATATTACAGAGCCGACTCAACCACAAAAATATGTTTTTTTAAATGATCGATACTCAGCCCCTGATCAAGGGATCAAAAAGTCATTTACAACCTTTCCAAAACGGTAGGAGAAGAAGAGGCACCGAATTCCAGCCATAGAAAGAATAATAATAATAACAAAAATAAAATTTAAGAAGGACAGTTACAATCACACTAAGACTAATATTTATACAGCATCTTTCTCAAACTCAAGGTCACTTTGCAAATAATTCAGGCATAAAACAGGAAACAGCATTTAACAGACAGTAGCAGAAAAAAAACAAACAATAATTGGGGGAAATTTCAACACAGAGTAATAAAACCAGACATACTCCTGTGGGATTTTATAGTAAAAAGCAGAATTTAAAGTTCCATCAATTATAGAAATTCGCCCATGCTCTGATGCAGCACAGCATCCTCACATCATGACACTACCACCACCATGTTTCACTGCTGGTATGATGCTTTTATTCTGGAATGTTGAACCTGATGTAATGAAAGTCCTGCCTTCCAAATAGTTTTTGAATCATCAGTCCATGGAACATGCCAAAAGGTGAGGCGAGCCTTGATGTTCTTCTTGGTTCCTCTTGGTTTGCAGATTTTGTTCTGCAGCTCTCCCATGGCTACAGTTGTTCCTTTCTAATGGTGGAATTATGAATGCTGAGCTACTTAAAAGTCAGGACGTAACCCTTAGAAAAACCCTTGGTAAAAGCAGTGTAAAACAGTCTAGAACCGGTGTTTGTTCGCACTCGGCATTTGCTACTCTTTCTGGTTTGGCAAAAAATTCAGCTTTTTAGGAAAAACTCCTTTTGGTAACTGAGGTTAAGGTCGGGGTCAGGTTTGTGTGTGTGTGTGTGTGTGTGTGTGTGTGTGTGTGTGTGTAAAGATGTCTTTGTGAGGACCAAGGACCAAGTAGAAAATCTGTAGAAGCTGGGACATTTAGCTGGTCCTCACAAAGAATCGTTTTTAACCTCAAAATCAACTTCTTATAGAAAATCTAAATGCCTTTAGTTATTGAGGCCAGGATTAGGGGTAGTGTTGGAATATTACAATGGAATGTCCTCACAAATACAGTAATACCAACATGTGTGTGTCTAAGTTTGTATTAATATTGGTGTGTGTGTGGGTTTTTTTTGTGTGTGTGTGCGCACCAGTGTGTGCATGCGTGTGTGTTAAAATGGAAAAGGGTGGAATTTTTTGGATGATCACAGCTTTTGGGATGAAATGAATAGAATGTGCCAAAAAATAAAGTAAAAGCCCTTTTTTGGAGAAATGTGCAGCGAAGGAAAAGAGAAGGAAAGAGTGCTCTCACAGTTCAAATGTCGTTCTGCACTGCAGTCTTTTCCATCCAGGCAGGAGAAATTACTCTGGTGCTCATTCATCTCAGGAAAAGTGAAGCTCTTTAAACATCTCCAAGACCAAGAAAACGACTAGAAATTTTTAAAGTAATGCATATTTGGAAAATAAGATTTTTTAATGTCTAGTCAATATATGTACTGTTTCTTATACTGATGCTGTTCTAAGCAGATTGCGCTCTCATTTATTTACTTTATTTGCTTGATTGAAGTGATCTTACCTCGCAAATTGACCTCACTGTATTGGATGACAGTTTATGTTGTTTCCAGTATGTTTATTAAACTAGTAAAAAAGTTGCAACATGCAATTTGCTTACAAAAGGAAAAATATAAAAATGTTGAACTGTACTCAAACTACAATGAAAAAAGATCAAAATCTTAGCAACAGAAAGAAAAAATCTTGATATGTTGAAACTTATATATAATTGATTATATTAAATAAAAACAAAAATTGCTAGAATGTACTTTTCGCAAATTTATGTTTCTTGAAAGAAACAATAATACCTAGCTCTTCACTTCTCAGTAGAAATTAAAAATTTGTGAGAAAACGAGAAAATCAAAGTCCTGGAAGTAAGGCCCCGCCCACACGGGCGTCTGAATCAGGCGTTTTTCGGGCGTTCGTGGCGCCAGGTGAGCACCGACCGTTTTTTTGCTCATTGGAGCAAATCACAGCGTCCACACGGGCGTTCAGCATAAGAAAGGATAAGATTAGATAAAATACCATGAGATTAGAAGATAAGAAAAGATAAGATAACATAAGTGAAGATAAGATAAGATAGAAAAGATAAGACACAATGAGATTAGAAGATAAGAGAAGATAAGTGAAGATAAGTGAAGACAAGATACGATGAGATTAGAAGATAAGAGAAGATAAGATAAGTGAAGATAAGAGAACATAAGATAGAACTTTATTTATCCTGAAGGAAATTCTTTTGTCATGAGAATAAAGGAAATAGAGAATTTTTTAAAAAGTGTCCACAATAACATTAGTGTTTTTTTGCATTTAGCTGCATGTGCATCATAATATAGCAAATAAAGTGCCAGGATAAACGGCTTCTGTCTTTGGCTGCGGTCCTAATTAGCAGCTAGAACATGAACAGACGGAACATTTCAGCTTGTTGTAGCAGGACCATCTGTTGTCTGGACATCCGTACACAACAGGAGGAGAAAAACAGCGACAATAAGAGTAATTACGGCTGATTGGACAGCTCTTTTTTTTGAGACCCTTGTGTGTGTGTGTGTGTTTTGAAAAGACTCAGTTTTGATCAATGAGAAAAGAGCCTTTCACAGTCATCATCAGCATCTCCCTTGACTTCAGGTTCTGAGAATCAGTGCACCAGTCAGGTGTCTTTCAGAATCACTGAGGACTGTCATGAAGTAGGGCCAGGAATCTGAGGAGGAACGTTTTGCTGCAGGTGAAACAATGGTCCTCTTGCAATTAGCAGGGTGGTGTCTGAGCCCCCACTTGATGAAGATGAAGACATGTTTTATTTCATAAGAATTCTGGAAATAAGCAAATCAAGCAAATCTAAACCAGGATGACAAAAGATGTATTGCTCTTTTGTCACTAAGATTTTATTTTTTGTAGCTTTTTACTTTTTATTAGCAAATCAAACAAATCTAAACCAGGGGAACAAACAATTTATTGCTCTTTTGTCACTAAGATTTTATTTTTTGTAGTTTTTTTACTTTTTAATTAGCAAATCAAGCAAATCTAAACCAGGACTACAAAAGATTTATTGCTTTTTTGTCTCTAAGATGTTATTTTTTGCTGTTTTTTACATTTTTATTATCATTGGCGAGAAGGCTGTTTAACCAGTAAACTGTAAAGAACAACATTTTAGCTGTATATTAGGCAGTACATTGTATTTCTGTGATATAACTTAAGATCATGTGTATATTAAGGACAGTGAAATGATGGTCCTGCTGTGAATCTCTCCTGAAATGAGCAGGGTGGTCTGAGCTCCCACTTGATGAAGATGAAGACAGCGCTCTATTATTACACTAAATGCTTTGAATTAATCTCACAGCAGTGATTTGTTCCTCTGGGCTTTGCATAAATAAAGCGTCTGATGTGATAATGGTTAATTATTTGACCACTGGACTGGATTGGACCGGACACTTTCATGCACTCGATTAGGGATGCGACAATAAAGAAATGTTGTGAAATTGTCAAGCATGAAAGAAGTCCAGGCCTTAATTGCAGCACATCAGAGCGACGTGGGTGTCAGAAGATTGAGATCAGATGAAGAAGCTGACGCAAATGATTAAAGTGGTTTTAAAATTTAAAAAAAAAATGGGGGACTTCTCTGTAACTGCTTGCCATTCCACTCTTATTTTGGGCACTCTCTTTGGCAATGTGCTATTAAAAAAGGACCCATAAAGTTTTTCTTGTATTTTATCCCCACAAATTCCAATTTTTAACATTAAAATGGTTTTTAATACCAAATCAGTCCAATATGGGCCTTTTTCTGACCTCTTTTTCCTTTAAAATTTAACAGGCTGTTTTTGTTACCGTGCCTTTAAGACTGGTATACGTAAACTAGATGCATTTCTGCAAGAAAATGCGAAGTGTGATTGCGGGGTGGCTCTAAAGCCATTATTTGGAGAAAGCCAAACAATAGTTATATGGGCAAAAAACATTTGTGTTAAAAATGGTACTTGCACAGCGATCTTCTGATTCGGTGTCCGGTGCCTCTTACCAAGCCACATGTAGCTGAATTCACAGGCTGATCATTTTTAATCAAATCACAACGAACAGTCTTTTTTTTATAACTGACCTGGACTTTGGTTTCTCAAAGTCTCTGTGAGTCTTATGTGTGTTTTGCTACACAATTGTCTCTCAGTTTCTCCATGTTTTGTCCCTCTCCAGTCACCATAGCCACTTCACGGATTCTCTCTCCAACACATATTTTAAAGGCAACTCGACCGTCCAGTCTGCCTCCTCGTATATTACAGAGACGGGTTGTCCACAAAAAACAATTTTTTAAACAATCAGTACTCGGCCCCTGATCAACCGCTTAAAAATCTGAATATGTGCCGACTGCACCAGATATTAACGGATGTGTTGACGTGCGAATTTTGCCAAAATTCAATATGTCCATCATTACCTTATTACAGAACATATTCTGGTTTGTTTAACTCTTTTTTTGTTTATTACACAATTACATGTGTTCCTTCAATATTAATGTACAAAGTAGAAGTAATAAAAACAAAGAAAAAACACTGAATGAGAAGCTGTGTTCAAACTTTTGACTGGTAGTGTGTGTGTGTATATATATATGTATATATATGTTCCTGTTGTACCAGAGCACTACTTAATACTGACGTGTGTGTGTGTGTGTTTGTATTTAAAAAAATAATTATATATATATAAATATATATATATATATATAGATAATT